>JANJGN010001663.1:0-118813 GCA_026770705.1 Isurus oxyrinchus | reverse complement strand
TCTCTATCTCTGTCTGTCTCTCTCTCTCTCTCTCTCTCTCTCTCTCTCTCTCGGCCCAGCCCAGTTTGTGTGCTGGAACTTGGGTGGTGTCTGTGTAATGTCTGTGCGGTGGGGATGGGACGGGGGGGGCGCTGGGCGTTGCTGTGGGGTAGGGGGCTGCAGCTTGTAATTGGAGTCCTGCAGCCTGGAAGTGAACCTCCTGAACCAGAGCCCAGTGATGATTTGTACCGCGCTTGGAGGGTGGAGGTAACTGCACTGGGAATATGGGTGTTTCTCCCCACCCCCTCCTCCCTGCTCCCTCAACTCCCATTTCCCTCTCTCTCTCTCTCTCTCTCTCTCTCTCTCTTTCTCCCTGTGCCTCTCTCCCTCTGGCGCTCTGGCTCTGCCTCTTTCTCTCTCTCCCTCTCCCCCTCTCTCCCTGTCTCTGCCTGTCTCTCCCCCAGCCGCCCTCCCTCCTTTCTGCACCCAGACGTCTGCTGCAGGGAGACCCTGCCTAATGATTCAGAAGATTATGAGATCTGAGGGCGAGTTCGGTTCAGGAGCTGCTGTGCTGGGGTCCGAGTGCGGGGAGCGGGTAGGACGTTTGCTGAGTGTGGGTGTGTGGAGACAGGAGCACACACACACACACACACACACACACACACAGACCCTCGGGACACACACACACAGACCCTCGGGACACACAAACACAGACCCTCGGGACACACACACAGACCCTCAGGACACACACACACACACACAGACCCTCGGGACACACACACACACACACACACACACACACAGACCCTCGGGACACACACACACAGACCCTCGGGACACACAAACACAGACCCTCGGGGCACACACACACACAGACCCTCGGGACACACACACACAGACCCTCAGGACACACACACACACAGACCCTCGGGACACACACACACACAGACCCTCGGGACAAACACACAGACCCTCAGGACACACACACACACACAAACCCTCGGGACACACACACACAGACCCTCGGGACACACACACACAGAGACTCTCGGGACACACACACACACAGACCCTCGGGACACACACACACAGACCCTCAGGACACACACACACACAGACCCACGGGACACACATCAGACCCTCGGGACACACACACACAGAGACTCTCGGGACACACACACACACACAGACCCTCGGGACACACACACACAGACCCTCGGGACACACACACACAGACCCTCGGGACACACACACACACAGACTCTCGGGACACACACACACACAGTGACTCTCGGGACACACACACACACAGACCCTCGGGACACACACACACAGAGACCCTCGGGACACACACACACACACACACAGACCCTCGGGACACACACACACACAGACCCTCGGGACACACACACACACACACAGACCCTCGGGACACACACACACACACAGACCCTCGGGACACACACACACACACAGACCCTCGGGACACACACACACACAGACCCTCGGGACACACACACACACACACACACAGACTCTCGACACACACACACACACACACACACACACACACACACACACAGAGACTCTCGGGACACACACACACAGACCCTCGGGATACACACACACACAGAGACTCTCGGGACACACACACAGAGACTCTCGGGACACACACACACAGACCCTCGGGACACACACACACACAGACCCTCGGGACACACACACACACACACACACAGACCCTCGGGGCACACACACACACACACACAGAGACTCTCGGGACACACACACACAGACCCTCGGGACACACACACACACACACAGACCCTCGGGACACACACACACACAGAGACTCTCGGGACACACACACAGAGACTCTCGGGACACACACACACACACAGAGACCCTCGGGACACACACACACACACACACACACAGACTCTCAGGACACACACACAGAGACTCTCGGGACACACACACACACACACCCTCGGGACACACACACACACAGACCCTCGGGACACACACACACAGAGACTCTCGGGACACACACACACACAGAGACCCTCGGGACACACACACACAGACCCTCGGGACACACACACACAGAGACTCTCGGGACACACACACACACAGAGACCCTCGGGACACACACACACAGACCCTCGGGACACACACACACACAGACCCTCGGGACACACACACACACACCCTCGGGACACACACACACACAGACCCTTGGGACACACACACACAGACCCTCGGGACACACACACACACAGACCCTCGGGACACACACACACAGAGACTCTCGGGACACACACACAGACCCTCGGGACACACACACACAGACCCTCGGGACACACACACACACAGACTCTCGGGACACACACACACACAGTGACTCTCGGGACACACACACACACACAGACCCTCGGGACACACACACACACACAGACCCTCGGGACACACACACACACAGAGACTCTCGGGACACACACACACACACAGAGACTGTCGGGACACACACACACAGACACTCGGGAGACACACACACACAGACCCTCGGGACACACACACACACAGACCCTCGGGACACACGCACACACACAGACCCTCGGGACGCACACACACACAGACCCACGGGACACACACACACAGAGACCCTCGGGACACACACACACACAGACTCTCGTGACACACACACAGACCCTCGGGACACACACACACACACACACACACACACACACACAGACCCTCGGGACAGACACACAGAGACTCTCGGGACACACACACACAGACTCTCGGGACACACACACACACACACACACAGACCCTCGGGACACACACATACAGACCCTCGGGACACACACACACACACAGACTCTCGGGACACACACACACACACAGACTCTCGGGACACACACACACACACCCTCAGGACACACACACACACAGACACTCGGGACACACACACACAGAGACTCTCGGGACACACACACAGACCCTCGGGACACACACACACAGACCCTCGGGACACACACACACACAGACCCTCGGGACACACACACACACAGACCCTCGGGACACACACACACAGACCCTCGGGACACACACACACACAGTGACTCTCGGGACACACACACACACAGACCCTCGGGACACACACACACACAGACCCTCGGGACACACACACACAGAGACTCTCGGGACACACACACACACACAGAGACTGTCGGGACACACACACACAGACACTCGGGAGACACACACACACAGACCCTCGGGACACACACACACACAGGCCCTCGGGACACACGCACACACACAGACCCTCGGGACGCACACACACACAGACCCACGGGACACACACACACAGAGACCCTCGGGACACACACACACACAGACTCTCGTGACACACACACACAGACCCTCGGGACACACACACACACACACACACAGACCCTCGGGACAGACACACAGAGACTCTCGGGACAGACACACACAGACTCTCGGGACACACACACACACACACAGACCCTCGGGACACACACATACAGACTCTCGGGACACACACACACACACACACACAGACTCTCGGGACACACACACACACAGAGACTCTCGGGACACACACACACAGACTCTCGGGACACACACACACACACAGACCCTCGGGACACACACACACACACAGACCCACGGGACACACACACACAGACCCTCGGGACACACACACACCCTCGGGACACACACACACACACAGACACTCGGGACACACACACACACACAGACACTCGGGACACACACACACACAGAGACTGTCGGGACACACACACACACAGACCCTCGGGACACACACACACACACAGACCCTCGGGACACACACACACACAAACCCTCGGGACACACACACACAGACCCTCGGGACACACACGCACAGAAACCCTCGGGACACACACACACAGACCCTCGGGACACACACACACACAGACCCTCGGGACACACACACACACAGAGACCCTCGGGACACACACACAGAGACCCTCGGGACACACACGCACAGAGACCCCCGGGACACACACACACAGACCCTCGGGACACACACACACACACAGAGACCCTCGGGACACACACACAGAGACTCTTGGGACACACACACACAGACTCTCGGGACACACACACACACACACACACACAGACCCTCGGGACACACACACACAGACCCTCGGGACACACACACACAGACCCTCGAGACACACACACACAGACTCTCGGGACACACACACACACACACACACACAGACTCTCGGGACACACACACACAGACTCTCGGGACACACACACACACAGACTCTCGGGACACACACACACAGACCCTTGGGACACACACACACACACACACACACACACACAGACTCTCGGGACACACACACACAGACTCTCGGGACGCACACACACACACACACACACACAGACCCTCGGGACACACACACACACACACACACAGACCCTCGGGACACACACACACAGACCCTCGGGACACACACACGCACACAGACCCTCGGGACACACACACACACAGACTTTCGGGACACACACACTGACCCTCGGGACACACACACACAGACCCTCGGGACACACACACAGACTCTCGGGACACACACACACACAGACTCTCGGGACACACACACACACAGACCCTCGGGACACACACACACACAGAGACTCTTGGGACACACACACACAGACTCTCGGGACACACACACACACACACACAGAGACTCTCGGGACACACACAGACTCTCGGGACACACACACACAGACTCTCGGGACACACACACACACACACAGACTCTCGGGACACACACACACACAGAGACTCTCGGGACACACACACAGAGAGACCCTCGGGACACACACACACAGACCCTCGGGGGACACACACACAGTCCCTCGGGACACACACACACACAGTCCCTTGGGACACACACACACACAGACTCTCGGGACACACACACACAGAGACCCTCGGGACACACACACACAGTCTCTCGGGACACACATGCACACACAGAGACTCTCGGGACACACACACACAGAGACCCTCGGGACACACACACACACACACAGACCCTCGGGACACACACACACAGACCCTCGGGACACACACACACACAGACCTTCGGGACACACACACACAGAGACTCTCGGGACACACACACACACAGAGACTCTCGGGACACACACACACACACAGACCCTCGGGACACACACACACACAGAGACCCTCGCGACACACACACACACAGACTCTCGGGACACACACACACAGACGCTCGGGACAGACACACACACACAGACCCTCGGGACAGACACAGACAGACCCTCGGGACAGACACACACACAGACCCTCGGGACAGACACACAGAGACTCTCGGGACACACACACACACAGACTCTCGGGATACACACACACCCACACACACACACACACACACACACACACACACACACAGACCCTCGGGACACACACACACACACGCACACACACACACAGACCCTCGGGACACACACATACAGACTCTCGGGACACACACACACACAGAGACTCTCGTGACACACACACACAGACTCTCGGGACACACACACACACACCCTCGGGACACACACACTCACACAGACACTCGGGACACACACACACACAGAGACTGTCGGGACACACACACACACAGACCCTCGGGACACACACACACACACACACAGACCCTCGGGACACACACACACACAGACCCTCGGGACACACGCACAGAGACCCTCGGGACACACACACACAGACCCTCGGGACACACACACACACAGACCCTCGGGACACACACACACAGACCCTCGGGACACACACACACAGACCCTCGGGACACACACACACAGACCCTCGGGACACACACACACACAGACCCTCGGGACACACACACAGACCCTCGGGACACACACACAGAGACCCTCGGGACACACACACACAGAGACCCTCGGGACACACACACAGAGACCCTCGGGACACACACACACAGAATCTCGGGACACACACACACACAGACCCTCGGGACACACACACACACAGAACCTCGGGACACACACACACACAGAGACCCTCGGGACACACACACACAGACCCTCGGGACACACACACACACAGAGATTCTTGGGACACACACACAGAGACTCTCGGGACACACACACACAGACCCTTGGGACACACACACACAGACCCTCAGGACACACACGCACAGAGACTCTCGGGACACACACAGAGACTCTCGGGACACACACAGAGACTCTCGGGACACACACAGCCCCTCAGGACACACACACAGAGACTCTCGGGACACACACACAGAGTCTCTCGGGACACACACACAGAGACCCTCGGGACAGACACACACAGACCCTCGGGACAGACACACACAGACCCTCGGGACACACATACACACAGACTCTCGGGACACACACACACACAGACTCTCGGGACACACACACACAGACCCTCGGGACACACACACAGAGACCCTCGGGACAGACACACACAGACCCTCGGGACAGACACACACAGACCCTCGGGACACACATACACACAGACTCTCGGGACACACACACACACAGACTCTCGGGACACACACACACAGACCCTCGGGACACACACACACACACAGACCCTCGGGACACACACACACACAGAGACCCTCGGGACACACACACACACAGAGACCCTCGGGACACACACACACACAGACCCTCGGGACACACACACACACAGACTCTCGGGACACACACACACACAGAGACTCTCGGGACACACACAGACTCTCGGGGCACTCACAGACCCTCGGAGTACACACACAGAGACCTTCGGGGTACACATACACACGGACCCGTGGAGCACACGCACAGACCCTCGGGGTACACACACACGGACCCTCGCGGCACACACACGGACCCTCGCGGCACACACACAGACCCTCGGGGTACACACACACAGACCCTCGGGGTACACACACACAGACCCTCGGGGCACACACACAGACACAGACCCTTGGGGTACACACACACAGACCCTCGGGGTACACACACACAGAGACCCTTGGGGAACACACATACAGAGACCCTTGGGGTACACGCACACACACAGTCCCTCGGGGTACACACACACAAACAGACCCTCGGGGTACACACACAAACCCTCGGGGTACACACACACACACACACACACACACAGACCCTCGGTGTACACACACACACAGAGACCCTTGGGGTACACGCACACACAGAGACCCTTGGGGTACACGCACACACAGAGAGCTTCGGAGCACACACACACACAGATCCTCGGGACATACACACAAACCCTCGGGGTACACACACACACTCAGACCCTCGAGGTACACACACACACAGAGATCCTCGGGGTACACACACACAGACCCTCGGGACACACACACACAGACCTTCGGGACACACACACACACACAGACCCTCAGGACACACACACACACAGACCCTCAGGACACACACACACACACACAGACCCTCGGGACACACACACACACAGACCCTCGGGACACACACACACACAGACCCTCGGGACACACACGCACACAGACCCTCGGGACACACACACACAGAGACTCTCGGGACACACACACACACACACAGACCCTCGGGACACACACACACAGACCCTTGGGACACACAGACACAGAGACTGTCGGGACACACACACACACAGACCCTCGGGACACACACACACACACACACAGAGACTCTCGGGACACACACACACACAGACCCTCGGGACACACACACACGCAGACCCTCGGGACACACACACACACAGAGACTGTCGGGACACACACACACACAGACCCTCGGGACACACACACACAGAGACTCTCGGGACACACACACACACACAGACCCTCGGGACACACACACACAGACCCTTGGGACACACAGACACAGAGACTGTCGGGACACACACACACACAGACCCTCGGGACACACACACACACACACACAGAGACTCTCGGGACACACACACACACAGACCCTCGGGACACACACACACGCAGACCCTCGGGACACACACACACACAGAGACTGTCGGGACACACACACACACAGACCCTCGGGACACACACACACAGACCCTCGGGACACACACACACACAGACCCTCGGGACACACACACACACAGACCCTCGGGACACACACACACAGACCCTCGGGACACACACACACACAGACCCTCGGGACACACACACACAGAGACCCTCGGGACACACACACACACAGACTCTCGGGACACACACACACAGACCCTCGGGACAGACACACACACACAGACCCTCGGGACAGACACACACACACCCTCGGGACAGACACACACACACAGACCCTCGGGACAGACACACAGAGACTCTTGGGACACACACACACAGACTCTCGGGTACACACACACACACACACACACAAACACACACAGACCCTCGGGACACACACACACACACACACACACACACACACACACACACACACACAGACCCTCGGGACACACACATACAGACTCTCGGGACACACACACACACAGAGACTCTCGGGACACACACACACACACACAGACCCTCGGGACACACACACACACACCCCCTCGGGACACACACACACACACACACACACACACACACACACACACAGAGACTCTCGGGACACACACAGACAGACTCTCGGGACACACACACACACAGACCCTCGGGACACACACACACAGACCCTCGGGACACACACACACACACCCTCGGGACACACACACACACACACACACACAGACACTCGGGACACACACACACACAAAGACTGTCGGGACACACACACACACAGACCCTCGGGACACACACACACACACACACACAGACCCTCGGGACACACACACACACAGACCCTCGGGACACACACACAGAGAGACCCTCGGGACACACACACACAGACCCTCGGGACACACACACACACAGACTCTCGGGACACACACACACAGACCCTCGGAACACACACACACACACCCTCGGGACACACACACACACACACAGACACTCGGGACACACACGCACACACAGAGACTGTCGGGACACACACACACACAGACCCTCGGGACACACACACACACACAGACCCTCGGGACACACACACACACACAGACCCTCGGGACACACACACACACAGACCCTCGGGACACACACACACAGACCCTCGGGACACACACACACAGACCCTCGGGACACACACACACAGACCCTCGGGACACACACACACACAGACCCTCGGGACACACACACAGACCCTCGGGACACACACACAGAGACCCTCGGGACACACACACACAGAGACCCTCGGGACACACACACAGAGACCCTCGGGACACACACACACAGAATCTCGGGACACACACACACACAGACCCTCGGGACACACACACACACAGAACCTCGGGACACACACACACACAGACCCTCGGGACACACACACACACAGACCCTCGGCGACACACACACACAGACCCTCGGGACACACACACACAGACCCTCGGGACACACACACACAGACCCTCGGGACACACACACACACAGAGATTCTTGGGACACACACACAGAGACTCTCGGGACACACACACACAGACCCTTGGGACACACACACACAGACCCTCAGGACACACACGCACAGAGACTCTCGGGACACACACAGAGACTCTCGGGACACACACAGAGACTCTTGGGACACACACAGAGACTCTCGGGACACACACACACAGCCCCTCAGGACACACACACAGAGACTCTCGGGACACACACACAGAGTCTCTCGGGACACACACACAGAGACCCTCGGGACACACACACAGAGACCCTCGGGACAGACACACACACAGACTCTCGGGACACACACACACAGACCCTCGGGACACACACACACACACAGCCCCTCAGGACACACACACAGAGACCCTCGGGACAGACACACACAGACCCTCGGGACAGACACACACAGACCCTCGGGACACACATACACACAGACTCTCGGGACACACACACACACAGACTCTCGGGACACACACACACAGACCCTCGGGACACACACACACACACAGACCCTCGTGACACACACACACACAGAGACCCTCGGGACACACACACACACAGAGACCCTCGGGACACACACACACACACAGACCCTCGGGACACACACACACACAGACCCTCGGGACACACACACACACAGACTCTCGGGACACACACACACACAGAGACTCTCGGGACACACACAGACTCTCGGGGCACTCACAGACCCTCGGAGTACACACACAGAGACCTTCGGGGTACACATACACAGGGACCCGTGGAGCACACGCACAGACCCTCGGGGTACACACACACGGACCCTCGCGGCACACACACGGACCCTCGCGGCACACACACAGACCCTCGGGGTACACACACACAGACCCTCGGGGTACACACACACAGACCCTCGGGGCACACACACAGACACAGACCCTTGGGGTACACACACACAGACCCTCGGGGTACACACACACAGAGACCCTTGGGGAACACACATACAGAGACCCTTGGGGTACACGCACACACACAGTCCCTCGGGGTACACACACACAAACAGACCCTCGGGGTACACACACAAACCCTCGGGGTACACACACACACACACACACACACACACAGACCCTCGGTGTACACACACACACAGAGACCCTTGGGGTACACGCACACACAGAGACCCTTGGGGTACACGCACACACAGAGAGCTTCGGAGCACACACACACACAGATCCTCGGGACATACACACAAACCCTCGGGGTACACACACACACTCAGACCCTCGAGGTACACACACACACAGAGATCCTCGGGGTACACACACACAGACCCTCGGGACACACACACACAGACCTTCGGGACACACACACACACACAGACCCTCAGGACACACACACACACAGACCCTCAGGACGCACACACACACACACAGACCCTCGGGACACACACACACACAGACCCTTGGGACACACACACACACAGACCCTCGGGACACACACACACAGAGACTCTCGGGACACACACACACACACAGACCCTCGGGACACACACACACAGACCCTTGGGACACACAGACACAGAGACTGTCGGGACACACACACACACAGACCCTCGGGACACACACACACAGAGACTCTCGGGACACACACACACACACACAGACCCTCGGGACACACACACACAGACCCTTGGGACACACAGACACAGAGACTGTCGGGACACACACACACACAGACCCTCGGGACACACACACACACACACACAGAGACTCTCGGGACACACACACACACAGACCCTCGGGACACACACACACGCAGACCCTCGGGACACACACACACACAGAGACTGTCGGGACACACACACACACAGACCCTCGGGACACACACACACAGAGACTCTCGGGACACACACACACACACAGACCCTCGGGACACACACACACAGACCCTTGGGACACACAGACACAGAGACTGTCGGGACACACACACACACAGACCCTCGGGACACACACACACACACACACAGAGACTCTCGGGACACACACACACACAGACCCTCGGGACACACACACACGCAGACCCTCGGGACACACACACACACAGAGACTGTCGGGACACACACACACACAGACCCTCGGGACACACACACACAGACCCTCGGGACACACACACACACAGACCCTCGGGACACACACACACACAGACCCTCGGGACACACACACACAGACCCTCGGGACACACACACACACAGACCCTCGGGACACACACACACAGAGACCCTCGGGACACACACACACACAGACTCTCGGGACACACACACACAGACCCTCGGGACAGACACACACACACAGACCCTCGGGACAGACACACACACACCCTCGGGACAGACACACACACACAGACCCTCGGGACAGACACACACACACACACACACACACACACACACACACACACACACAGACCCTCGGGACACACACACACACACACACACACACACACACACACACAGACCCTCGGGACACACACATACAGACTCTCGGGACACACACACACACAGAGACTCTCGGGACACACACACACACACACAGACCCTCGGGACACACACACACACACCCCCTCGGGACACACACACACACACACACACACACACACACACACACAGAGACTCTCGGGACACACACAGACAGACTCTCGGGACACACACACACACAGACCCTCGGGACACACACACACAGACCCTCGGGACACACACACACACACCCTCGGGACACACACACACACACACACACAGACACTCGGGACACACACACACACAAAGACTGTCGGGACACACACACACACAGACCCTCGGGACACACACACACACACACACAGACCCTCGGGACACACACACACACAGACCCTCGGGACACACACACAGAGAGACCCTCGGGACACACACACACAGACCCTCGGGACACACACACACACAGACTCTCGGGACACACACACACAGACCCTCGGGACACACACACACACACACAGACACTCGGGACACACACGCACACACAGAGACTGTCGGGACACACACACACACAGACCCTCGGGACACACACACACACACAGACCCTCGGGACACACACACACACACAGACCCTCGGGACACACACACACACAGACCCTCGGGACACACACACACAGACTCTCGGGACACACACACACACACACCCCCTCGGGACACACACACACACACACACACACACACACACACACAGAGACTCTCGGGACACACACAGACAGACTCTCGGGACACACACACACACAGACCCTCGGGACACACACACACACACCCTCGGGACACACACACACACACCCTCGGGACACACACACACACACCCTCGGGACACACACACACACACCCTCGGGACACACACACACACACACACAGACACTCGGGACACACACACACACAAAGACTGTCGGGACACACACACACACAGACCCTCGGGACACACACACACACACACACACAGACCCTCGGGACACACACACACACAGACCCTCGGGACACACACACAGAGAGACCCTCGGGACACACACACACAGACCCTCGGGACACACACACACACAGACTCTCGGGACACACACACACAGACCCTCGGAACACACGCACACACACCCTCGGGACACACACACACACAGACACTCGGGACACACACGCACACACAGAGACTGTCGGGACACACACACACACAGACCCTCGGGACACACACACACACAGACCCTCGGGACACACACACACACAGACCCTCGGGACACACACACACACACACAGACCCTCGGGACACACACACACACAGACCCTCGGGACACACACACACACACAGACCCTCGGGACACACACACACACACACACACACAGAGACCCTCGGGACACACACACACACAGACCCTCGGGACACACACACACACAGACCCTCGGGACACACACACAGAGACCCTCGGGACACACACACAGAGACCCTCGGGACACACACACACAGAGACCCTCGGGACACACACACACAGAGACCCTTGGGACACACACACAGACCATCGGGACACACACATACACACCGACCCTCGGGGTATACACACACACACAGTCCCTCGGGGTACACGCACACAGACCCTTGGGACACACACACAGAGACTCTCGGGACACACACACACACAGAGACTCTCGGGACACACACACACAGACTCTCGGGACACACACACACACACACACAGACTCTCGGGACACAAACACACACAGACCCTCGGGGTACACACACACACAGTCCCTCGGGGTACACACACACAGTCCCTCGGGGTACACACACACAGACCCTCGGGGTACACACACACAGACCATCGGGGTACACACACACACACCGACCCTCGGGGTACACACACACACACAGACCCTCGGGGTACACGCACACAGACCCTCGGGGTACACACACTCACACGCACCCTCGGGGTACACATACAAACAGACCCTCGGGGTACACACACATACAGACCCTCAGGGTACACACACACAGACCCTCAGGGTACACACACACACAGAGACCCTCGGGGTACACACACAGAGACCCTCGGGGTACACGCACAGACCCTCGGGGTACACACACACACACACACACAGTCCCTCATGGTACACACACACACACACACACACACACACACACACACAAATCCTCGGGGTACACACACACAGACCCTCGGGGTACACACACAGACCCTCGGGGTACACACACACACCGATCCTCGGGGCACACACACACACAGACCCTCGGGGTACACACACACAGACCCTCGGGACACACACACACACACACAGACTCTCAGGGCACACACACACAGACCCTCGGGGCACACACACACAGACCCTCGGGGCACACACACACACACCGACCCTCAGGACACAGACACACAGACAACCTCGGATTACACACACACAGACCGTCGGGGTACACACTCAGATCCTCGAGGTACACACTCAGACCCTTGGGGTACACACAGACACACACACACACACACACACACACACACACACACAGATCCTTGGGGTACACACACACACTCAGACCCTCGGGGCACCCACAGAGACCCTCGGGGTACACATACAGACCCTCGGGGTACACACACAGAGACCCGGCTTTACTCTGTATCTAACCCCGTGCTGTACCTGTCCTGGGAGTGTTTGATGGGGACGGTGTAGAGGGAGATTTACTCTGTATCTAACCCCGTGCTGTACCTGTCCTGGGAGTGTTTGATGGGGACGGTGTAGAGGGAGCTTTACTCTGTATCTAACCCTGTGCTGTATCTGTCCTGGGAGTGTTTGATGGGGACGGTGTAGAGGAAGATTTACTCTGTATCTAACCCCGTGCTGTACCTGTCCTGGGAGTGTTTGATGGGGACAGTGTAGAGGGAGCTTTACTCTGTATCTAACCCCGTGCTGTACCTGTCCTGGGAGTGTTTGATGGGGACAGTGTAGAGGGAGATTTACTCTGTATCTAACCCCGTGCTGTACCTGTCCTGGGAGTGTTTGATGGGGACGGTGTAGAGGAAGATTTACTCTGTATCTAACCCAGTGCTGTACCTGTCCTGGGAGTGTTTGATGGGGACAGTGTAGAGGGAGCTTTACTCTGTATCTAACCCCGTGCTGTACCTGTCCTGGGAGTGTTTGATGAGGACGGTGTAGAGGGAGCTTTACTCTGTATCTAACCCAGTGCTGTACCTGTCCTGGGAGTGTTTGATGGGGACGGTGTAGAGGGAGCTTTACTCTGTATCTAACCCCGTGCTGTACCTGTCCTGGGAGTGTTTGATGGGGACGGTGTAGAGGGAGCTTTACTCTGTATCTAACACCGTGCTGTACCTGTCCTGGGAGTGTTTGATGGGGACGGTGTAGAGGGAGCTTTACTCTGTATCTAACCCCGTGCTGTACCTGTCCTGGGAGTGTTTGATGGGGACAGTGTAGAGGGAGCTTTAGTTGCGTGTGCAATGAGTTTGTCAAAGATCATATGTTGTTTCCCTCACTCAGACGAGGAACATACCGTGGAAGGAGGAGAAGAGATGAGGATAGAAGTGTGGTGAGTTCTGTACCCCAGTGTTATACAGTGACAGACCTGTCCCCATCAGTACTGTACCCCAGTGTTATCCAGTGACAGACCTGTCCCCACCAGTACTGTACCCCAGTGTTATACAGTGACAGACCCGTACCCACCAGTACTGTTCCCCATTGTTATACAGTGACAGACCTGTCCCCACCAGTACTGTACCCCAGTGTTATACAGTGACAGACCCATCCCCACCAGTACTGTACCCCAGTATTATACAGTGACAGACCCGTCCCCACCAGTACTGTACCCCAGTGTTATACAGTGACAGACCCATCCCCACCAGTACTGTACCCCAGTGTTATACAGTCACCGACCCATCCCCACCAGTACTGTACCCCAGTGTTATACAGTGACAGACCTGTCCCCACCAGTACTGAACCCCAGTGTTACACATTGACAGACCCGTCCCGACCAGTACGGTCCCCCAGTGTTATACAGTGACAGACCCGTCCCCACCAGTACTGTACCCCAGTGTGACACAGTGACAGACCCGCCCCCACCAGTACTGTACCCCTGAGTTATACAGTGACAGACCCGTCCCCACCAATACTGTACCCCAGTGTCATACAGTGACAGACCCGTCCCCACCAGTACTGTACCCCAGTGTTATACAGTGACAGACCCGTCCCCACCAGTACTGTACCCTAGTGTTATACAGTGATAGACCCGTCTCCCCCAGGACTGTACCCCAGTGTTATACAGTGACAGACCCGTCCCCACCAGTACTGTACCCCAGTGTTATACATTGACAGACCCGTCCCCACCAGTACTGTACCCCAGTGTTATACAGTGACAGACCTGTCCCCACCAGTACTGTACCCCAGTGTTATACAGTGACAGACGCGTCCCCGCCTGTACTGTACCCCAGTGTTATACAGTGACAGACCCGTCCCCACCAGTACTGTACCCCAGTGTTATACAGTGACAGACCCGTCCCCACCAGTACTGTACCCCAGTATTATACAGTGACAGACCCGTCCCCACCAGTACTGTACCCCAGTGTTATACAGTGACAGACCCGTCCCCACCAGTACTGTACCCCAGTGTTATACAGTGACAGACCCGTCCCCGCCTGTACTGTACTCCAGTGTTATACAGTGACAGACCCGTCCCCACCAGTACTGTACCCCAGTGTTATACAGTGACAGACCCGTCCCCACCAGTACTGTACCCCAGTGTTATACAGTGACAGACCTGTCCCCACCAGTACTGTACCCCAGTGTTATACAGTGACAGACCCGACCCCACCAGTACTGTACCCCAGTGTTATACATTGGTAGATCCGTCCCCACCAGTACTGTACCCCAGTGTTATACAGTGACAGACCCGTCCCCACCAGTACTGTACCCCAGTGTTATACAGTCACCGACCCATCCCCACCAGTACTGTACCCCAGTGTTACACATTGACAGACCCAGTCCCGACCAGTACGGTCCCCCAGTGTTATACAGTGACAGACCCGTCCCCACCTGTACTGTTCCCCAGTGTTATACAGTGACAGACCCATCCCCACCAGTAATGTACCCCAGTGTGACACAGTGACAGACCCGCCCCCAGCAGTACTGTACCCCAGTGTCATAGAGTGACAGACCCGTCCCCACCAGTACTATACCCCAGTGTTATACAGTGACACACCCGTCCCCACCAGTACTGTACCCCTGTGTTATACAGTGACAGACCCGTACCCACCAGTACTGTACCCCAGTGTTATACAGTTTCACACCTGTCCCCACCAGTACTGTACCCCTGTGTTATACAGTGACAGACCCGTCCCCACCAGTACTGTACCCCAGTGTTATACAGTGACAGACCCGTACCCACCAGTACTGTACCCCAGTGTTATACAGTGACAGACCCGACCCCACCAGTACTGTACCCCAGTGTTATACAGTGACAGACCTGTCCCCACCAGTACTGTACCCCAGTGTTATACAGTGACAGATCTGTCCCCAAGAGTACTGTACCCCAGTGTTATACAGTGACAGACCCATCCCCACCAGTACTGTACCTCAGTGTTATACAGTGACAGACCCATCCACACCAGTACTGTACCCCAGTGTTATACAGTCACCGACCCATCCCCACCAGTACTGTACCCCAGTGTTATACAGTGACAGACCTGTCCCCACCAGTACTGAACCCCAGTGTTACACATTGACAGACCCGTCCCGACCAGTACGGTCCCCCAGTGTTATACAGTGACAGACCCGTCCCCACCAGTACTGTACCCCAGTGTGACACAGTGACAGACCCGCCCCCACCAGTACTGTACCCCTGAGTTATACAGTGACAGACCCGTCCCCACCAATACTGTACCCCAGTGTCATACAGTGACAGACCCGTCCCCACCAGTACTGTACCCCAGTGTTATACAGTGACAGACCCGTCCCCACCAGTACTGTACCCTAGTGTTATACAGTGATAGACCCGTCTCCCCCAGGACTGTACCCCAGTGTTATACAGTGACAGACCCGTCCCCACCAGTACTGTACCCCAGTGTTATACAGTGACAGACCCGTCCCCACCAGTACTGTACCCCAGTGTTATACAGTGACAGACCTGTCCCCACCAGTACTGTACCCCAGTGTTATACAGTGACAGACGCGTCCCCGCATGTACTGTACCCCAGTGTTATACAGTGACAGACCCGTCCCCACCAGTACTGTACCCCAGTGTTATACAGTGACAGACCCGTCCCCACCAGTACTGTACCCCAGTATTATACAGTGACAGACCCGTCCCCACCAGTACTGTACCCCAGTGTTATACAGTGACAGACCCGTCCCCACCAGTACTGTACCCCAGTGTTATACAGTGACAGACCCGTCCCCACCAGTACTGTACCCCAGTGTTATACAGTGACAGACCCGTCCCCACCAGTACTGTAACCCAGTGTTACACAGTAACAGACCCGTCCCCACCAGTACTGTACCCCAGTGTTATACAGTGACAGACCTGTCCCCACCAGTACTGTACCCCAGTGTTATACAGTGACAGACCCGTCCCCGCCTGTACTGTACTCCAGTCTTATACAGTGACAGACCCGTCCCCACCAGTACTGTACCCCAGTGTTATACAGTGACAGACCCGTCCCCACCAGTACTGTACCCCAGTGTTATACAGTGACAGACCTGTCCCCACCAGTACTGTACCCCAGTGTTATACAGTGACAGAACCGACCCCACCAGTACTGTACCCCAGTGTTATACATTGGTAGATCCGTCCCCACCAGTACTGTACCCCAGTGTTATACAGTGACAGACCCGTCCCCACCAGTACTGTACCCCAGTGTTATACAGTCACCGACCCATCCCCACCTGTACTGTACCCCAGTGTTATACAGTGACAGACCTGTCCCCACCAGTACTGATCCCCAGTGTTACACATTGACAGACCCGTCCCGACCAGTACGGTCCCCCAGTGTTATACAGTGACAGACCCGTCCCCACCAGTACTGTACCCCAGTGTGACACAGTGACAGACCCGCCCCCACCAGTACTGTACCCCTGAGTTATACAGTGACAGACCCGTCCCCACCAATACTGTACCCCAGTGTCATACAGTGACAGACCCGTCCCCACCAGTACTGTACCCCAGTGTTATACAGTGACAGACCCGTCCCCACCAGTACTGTACCCTAGTGTTATACAGTGATAGACCCGTCTCCCCCAGGACTGTACCCCGGTGTTATACAGTGACAGACCCGTCCCCACCAGTACTGTACCCCAGTGTTATACAGTGACAGACCCGTCCCCACCAGTACTGTACCCCAGTGTTATACAGTGACAGACCTGTCCCCACCAGTACTGTACCCCAGTGTTATACAGTGACAGACGCGTCCCCGCCTGTACTGTACCCCAGTGTTATACAGTGACAGACCCGTGCCCACCAGTACTGTACCCCAGTGTTATACAGTGACAGACCCGTCCCCACCAGTACTGTACCCCAGTATTATACAGTGACAGACCCGTCCCCACCAGTACTGTACCCCAGTGTTATACAGTGACAGACCCGTCCCCACCAGTACTGTACCCCAGTGTTATACAGTGACAGACCCGTCCCCACCAGTACTGTACCCCAGTGTTATACAGTGACAAACCCGTCCCCACCAGTACTGTAACCCAGTGTTACACAGTAACAGACCCGTCCCCACCAGTACTGTACCCCAGTGTTATACAGTGACAGACCTGTCCCCACCAGTACTGTACCCCAGTGTTATACAGTGATAGACCCGTCCCCGCCTGTACTGTACTCCAGTCTTATACAGTGACAGACCCGTCCCCACCAGTACTGTACCCCAGTGTTATACAGTGACAGACCCGTCCCCACCAGTACTGTACCCCAGTGTTATACAGTGACAGACCTGTCCCCACCAGTACTGTACCCCAGTGTTATACAGTGACAGAACCGACCCCACCAGTACTGTACCCCAGTGTTATACATTGGTAGATCCGTCCCCACCAGTACTGTACCCCAGTGTTATACAGTGACAGACCCGTCCCCACCAGTACTGTACCCCAGTGTTATACAGTCACCGACCCATCCCCACCAGTACTGTACCCCAGTGTTATACAGTGACAGACCTGTCCCCACCAGTACTGATCCCCAGTGTTACACATTGACAGACCCGTCCCGACCAGTACGGTCCCCCAGTGTTATACAGTGACAGACCCGTCCCCACCAGTACTGTACCCCAGTGTGACACAGTGACAGACCCGCCCCCACCAGTACTGTACCCCTGAGTTATACAGTGACAGACCCGTCCCCACCAATACTGTACCCCAGTGTCATACAGTGACAGACCCGTCCCCACCAGTACTGTACCCCAGTGTTATACAGTGACAGACCCGTCCCCACCAGTACTGTACCCTAGTGTTATACAGTGATAGACCCGTCTCCCCCAGGACTGTACCCCAGTGTTATACAGTGACAGACCCGTCCCCACCAGTACTGTACCCCAGTGTTATACAGTGACAGACCCGTCCCCACCAGTACTGTACCCCAGTGTTATACAGTGACAGACCTGTCCCCACCAGTACTGTACCCCAGTGTTATACAGTGACAGACGCGTCCCCGCCTGTACTGTACCCCAGTGTTATACAGTGACAGACCCGTGCCCACCAGTACTGTACCCCAGTGTTATACAGTGACAGACCCGTCCCCACCAGTACTGTACCCCAGTATTATACAGTGACAGACCCGTCCCCACCAGTACTGTACCCCAGTGTTATACAGTGACAGACCCGTCCCCACCAGTACTGTACCCCAGTGTTATACAGTGACAGACCCGTCCCCACCAGTACTGTACCCCAGTGTTATACAGTGACAGACCCGTCCCCACCAGTACTGTAACCCAGTGTTACACAGTAACAGACCCGTCCCCACCAGTACTGTACCCCAGTGTTATACAGTGACAGACCTGTCCCCACCAGTACTGTACCCCAGTGTTATACAGTGACAGACCCGTCCCCGCCTGTACTGTACTCCAGTCTTATACAGTGACAGACCCGTCCCCACCAGTACTGTACCCCAGTGTTATACAGTGACAGACCCGTCCCCACCAGTACTGTACCCCAGTGTTATACAGTGACAGACCCGTCCCCACCAGTACTGTAACCCAGTGTTACACAGTAACAGACCCGTCCCCACCAGTACTGTACCCCAGTGTTATACAGTGACAGACCTGTCCCCACCAGTACTGTACCCCAGTGTTATACAGTGACAGACCCGTCCCCGCCTGTACTGTACTCCAGTCTTATACAGTGACAGACCCGTCCCCACCAGTACTGTACCCCAGTGTTATACAGTGACAGACCCGTCCCCACCAGTACTGTACCCCAGTGTTATACAGTGACAGACCTGTCCCCACCAGTACTGTACCCCAGTGTTATACAGTGACAGAACCGACCCCACCAGTACTGTACCCCAGTGTTATACATTGGTAGATCCGTCCCCACCAGTACTGTACCCCAGTGTTATACAGTGACAGACCCGTCCCCACCAGTACTGTACCCCAGTGTTATACAGTCACCGACCCATCCCCACCTGTACTGTACCCCAGTGTTATACAGTGACAGACCTGTCCCCACCAGTACTGATCCCCAGTGTTACACATTGACAGACCCGTCCCGACCAGTACGGTCCCCCAGTGTTATACAGTGACAGACCCGTCCCCACCAGTACTGTACCCCATTGTGACACAGTGACAGACCCGCCCCCACCAGTACTGTACCCCTGAGTTATACAGTGACAGACCCGTCCCCACCAATACTGTACCCCAGTGTCATACAGTGACAGACCCGTCCCCACCAGTACTGTACCCCAGTGTTATACAGTGACAGACCCGTCCCCACCAGTACTGTACCCTAGTGTTATACAGTGATAGACCCGTCTCCCCCAGGACTGTACCCCAGTGTTATACAGTGACAGACCCGTCCCCACCAGTACTGTACCCCAGTGTTATACAGTGACAGACCCGTCCCCACCAGTACTGTACCCCAGTGTTATACAGTGACAGACCTGTCCCCACCAGTACTGTACCCCAGTGTTATACAGTGACAGACGCGTCCCCGCCTGTACTGTACCCCAGTGTTATACAGTGACAGACCCGTGCCCACCAGTACTGTACCCCAGTGTTATACAGTGACAGACCCGTCCCCACCAGTACTGTACCCCAGTATTATACAGTGACAGACCCGTCCCCACCAGTACTGTACCCCAGTGTTATACAGTGACAGACCCGTCCCCACCAGTACTGTACCCCAGTGTTATACAGTGACAGACCCGTCCCCACCAGTACTGTACCCCAGTGTTATACAGTGACAAACCCGTCCCCACCAGTACTGTAACCCAGTGTTACACAGTAACAGACCCGTCCCCACCAGTACTGTACCCCAGTGTTATACAGTGACAGACCTGTCCCCACCAGTACTGTACCCCAGTGTTATACAGTGATAGACCCGTCCCCGCCTGTACTGTACTCCAGTCTTATACAGTGACAGACCCGTCCCCACCAGTACTGTACCCCAGTGTTATACAGTGACAGACCCGTCCCCACCAGTACTGTACCCCAGTGTTATACAGTGACAGACCTGTCCCCACCAGTACTGTACCCCAGTGTTATACAGTGACAGAACCGACCCCACCAGTACTGTACCCCAGTGTTATACATTGGTAGATCCGTCCCCACCAGTACTGTACCCCAGTGTTATACAGTGACAGACCCGTCCCCACCAGTACTGTACCCCAGTGTTATACAGTCACCGACCCATCCCCACCAGTACTGTACCCCAGTGTTATACAGTGACAGACCTGTCCCCACCAGTACTGATCCCCAGTGTTACACATTGACAGACCCGTCCCGACCAGTACGGTCCCCCAGTGTTATACAGTGACAGACCCGTCCCCACCAGTACTGTACCCCAGTGTGACACAGTGACAGACCCGCCCCCACCAGTACTGTACCCCTGAGTTATACAGTGACAGACCCGTCCCCACCAATACTGTACCCCAGTGTCATACAGTGACAGACCCGTCCCCACCAGTACTGTACCCCAGTGTTATACAGTGACAGACCCGTCCCCACCAGTACTGTACCCTAGTGTTATACAGTGATAGACCCGTCTCCCCCAGGACTGTACCCCAGTGTTATACAGTGACAGACCCGTCCCCACCAGTACTGTACCCCAGTGTTATACAGTGACAGACCCGTCCCCACCAGTACTGTACCCCAGTGTTATACAGTGACAGACCTGTCCCCACCAGTACTGTACCCCAGTGTTATACAGTGACAGACGCGTCCCCGCCTGTACTGTACCCCAGTGTTATACAGTGACAGACCCGTGCCCACCAGTACTGTACCCCAGTGTTATACAGTGACAGACCCGTCCCCACCAGTACTGTACCCCAGTATTATACAGTGACAGACCCGTCCCCACCAGTACTGTACCCCAGTGTTATACAGTGACAGACCCGTCCCCACCAGTACTGTACCCCAGTGTTATACAGTGACAGACCCGTCCCCACCAGTACTGTACCCCAGTGTTATACAGTGACAGACCCGTCCCCACCAGTACTGTAACCCAGTGTTACACAGTAACAGACCCGTCCCCACCAGTACTGTACCCCAGTGTTATACAGTGACAGACCTGTCCCCACCAGTACTGTACCCCAGTGTTATACAGTGACAGACCCGTCCCCGCCTGTACTGTACTCCAGTCTTATACAGTGACAGACCCGTCCCCACCAGTACTGTACCCCAGTGTTATACAGTGACAGACCCGTCCCCACCAGTACTGTACCCCAGTGTTATACAGTGACAGACCTGTCCCCACCAGTACTGTACCCCAGTGTTATACAGTGACAGAACCGACCCCACCAGTACTGTACCCCAGTGTTATACATTGGTAGATCCGTCCCCACCAGTACTGTACCCCAGTGTTATACAGTGACAGACCCGTCCCCACCAGTACTGTACCCCAGTGTTATACAGTCACCGACCCATCCCCACCAGTACTGTACCCCAGTGTTACACATTGACAGACCCAGTCCCGACCAGTACGGTCCCCCAGTGTTATACAGTGACAGACCCGTCCCCACCAGTACTGTTCCCCAGTGTTATACAGTGACAGACCCATCCCCACCAGTAATGTACCCCAGTGTGACACAGTGACAGACCCGCCCCCACCAGTACTGTACCCCAGTGTCATAGAGTGACAGACCCGTCCCCACCAATACTATACCCCAGTGTTATACAGTGACACACCCGTCCCCACCAGTACTGTACCCCTGTGTTATACAGTGACAGACCCGTACCCACCAGTACTGTACCCCAGTGTTATACAGTGACACACCTGTCCCCACCAGTACTGTACCCCTGTGTTATACAGTGACAGACCCGTCCCCACCAGTACTGTACCCCAGTGTTATACAGTGACAGACCCGTACCCACCAGTACTGTACCCCAGTGTTATACAGTGACAGACCCGACCCCACCAGTACTGTAACCCAGTGTTATACAGTGACAGACCTGTCCCCACCAGTGCTGTACCCCAGTGTTATACAGTGACAGATCTGTCCCCAAGAGTACTGTACCCCAGTGTTATACAGTGACAGACCCATCCCCACCAGTACTGTACCTCAGTGTTATACAGTGACAGACCCATCCACACCAGTACTGTACCCCAGTGTTATACAGTCACCGACCCATCCCCACCAGTACTGTACCCCAGTGTTATACAGTGACAGACCTGTCCCCACCAGTACTGAACCCCAGTGTTACACATTGACAGACCCGTCCCGACCAGTACGGTCCCCCAGTGTTATACAGTGACAGACCCGTCCCCACCAATACTGTACCCCAGTGTCATACAGTGACAGACCCGTCCCCACCAGTACTGTACCCCAGTGTTATACAGTGACAGACCCGTCCCCACCAGTACTGTACCCTAGTGTTATACAGTGATAGACCCGTCTCCCCCAGGACTGTACCCCAGTGTTATACAGTGACAGACCCGTCCCCACCAGTACTGTACCCCAGTGTTATACAGTGACAGACCCGTCCCCACCAGTACTGTACCCCAGTGTTATACAGTGACAGACCTGTCCCCACCAGTACTGTACCCCAGTGTTATACAGTGACAGACGCGTCCCCGCCTGTACTGTACCCCAGTGTTATACAGTGACAGACCCGTCCCCACCAGTACTGTACCCCAGTGTTATACAGTGACAGACCCGTCCCCACCAGTACTGTACCCCAGTATTATACAGTGACAGACCCGTCCCCACCAGTACTGTACCCCAGTGTTATACAGTGACAGACCCGTCCCCACCAGTACTGTACCCCAGTGTTATACAGTGACAGACCCGTCCCCACCAGTACTGTACCCCAGTGTTATACAGTGACAAACCCGTCCCCACCAGTACTGTAACCCAGTGTTACACAGTAACAGACCCGTCCCCACCAGTACTGTACCCCAGTGTTATACAGTGACAGACCTGTCCCCACCAGTACTGTACCCCAGTGTTATACAGTGATAGACCCGTCCCCGCCTGTACTGTACTCCAGTCTTATACAGTGACAGACCCGTCCCCACCAGTACTGTACCCCAGTGTTATACAGTGACAGACCCGTCCCCACCAGTACTGTACCCCAGTGTTATACAGTGACAGACCTGTCCCCACCAGTACTGTACCCCAGTGTTATACAGTGACAGAACCGACCCCACCAGTACTGTACCCCAGTGTTATACATTGGTAGATCCGTCCCCACCAGTACTGTACCCCAGTGTTATACAGTGACAGACCCGTCCCCACCAGTACTGTACCCCAGTGTTATACAGTCACCGACCCATCCCCACCAGTACTGTACCCCAGTGTTATACAGTGACAGACCTGTCCCCACCAGTACTGATCCCCAGTGTTACACATTGACAGACCCGTCCCGACCAGTACGGTCCCCCAGTGTTATACAGTGACAGACCCGTCCCCACCAGTACTGTACCCCAGTGTGACACAGTGACAGACCCGCCCCCACCAGTACTGTACCCCTGAGTTATACAGTGACAGACCCGTCCCCACCAATACTGTACCCCAGTGTCATACAGTGACAGACCCGTCCCCACCAGTACTGTACCCCAGTGTTATACAGTGACAGACCCGTCCCCACCACTACTGTACCCTAGTGTTATACAGTGATAGACCCGTCTCCCCCAGGACTGTACCCCAGTGTTATACAGTGACAGACCCGTCCCCACCAGTACTGTACCCCAGTGTTATACAGTGACAGACCCGTCCCCACCAGTACTGTACCCCAGTGTTATACAGTGACAGACCTGTCCCCACCAGTACTGTACCCCAGTGTTATACAGTGACAGACGCGTCCCCGCCTGTACTGTACCCCAGTGTTATACAGTGACAGACCCGTGCCCACCAGTACTGTACCCCAGTGTTATACAGTGACAGACCCGTCCCCACCAGTACTGTACCCCAGTATTATACAGTGACAGACCCGTCCCCACCAGTACTGTACCCCAGTGTTATACAGTGACAGACCCGTCCCCACCAGTACTGTACCCCAGTGTTATACAGTGACAGACCCGTCCCCACCAGTACTGTACCCCAGTGTTATACAGTGACAGACCCGTCCCCACCAGTACTGTAACCCAGTGTTACACAGTAACAGACCCGTCCCCACCAGTACTGTACCCCAGTGTTATACAGTGACAGACCTGTCCCCACCAGTACTGTAACCCAGTGTTACACAGTAACAGACCCGTCCCCACCAGTACTGTACCCCAGTGTTATACAGTGACAGACCTGTCCCCACCAGTACTGTACCCCAGTGTTATACAGTGACAGACCCGTCCCCGCCTGTACTGTACTCCAGTCTTATACAGTGACAGACCCGTCCCCACCAGTACTGTACCCCAGTGTTATACAGTGACAGACCTGTCCCCACCAGTACTGTACCCCAGTGTTATACAGTGACAGAACCGACCCCACCAGTACTGTACCCCAGTGTTATACATTGGTAGATCCGTCCCCACCAGTACTGTACCGCAGTGTTATACAGTGACAGACCCGTCCCCACCAGTACTGTACCCCAGTGTTATACAGTCACCGACCCATCCCCACCAGTACTGTACCCCAGTGTTACACATTGACAGACCCAGTCCCGACCAGTACGGTCCCCCAGTGTTATACAGTGACAGACCCGTCCCCACCAGTACTGTTCCCCAGTGTTATACAGTGACAGACCCATCCCCACCAGTAATGTACCCCAGTGTGACACAGTGACAGACCCGCCCCCACCAGTACTGTACCCCAGTGTCATAGAGTGACAGACCCGTCCCCACCAGTACTATACCCCAGTGTTATACAGTGACACACCCGTCCCCACCAGTACTGTACCCCTGTGTTATACAGTGACAGACCCGTACCCACCAGTACTGTACCCCAGTGTTATACAGTGACACACCTGTCCCCACCAGTACTGTACCCCTGTGTTATACAGTGACAGACCCGTCCCCACCAGTACTGTACCCCAGTGTTATACAGTGACAGACCCGTACCCACCAGTACTGTACCCCAGTGTTATACAGTGACAGACCCGACCCCACCAGTACTGTAACCCAGTGTTATACAGTGACAGACCTGTCCCCACCAGTGCTGTACCCCAGTGTTATACAGTGACAGATCTGTCCCCAAGAGTACTGTACCCCAGTGTTATACAGTGACAGACCCATCCCCACCAGTACTGTACCTCAGTGTTATACAGTGACAGACCCATCCACACCAGTACTGTACCCCAGTGTTATACAGTCACCGACCCATCCCCACCAGTACTGTACCCCAGTGTTATACAGTGACAGACCTGTCCCCACCAGTACTGAACCCCAGTGTTACACATTCACAGACCCGTCCCGACCAGTACGGTCCCCCAGTGTTATACAGTGACAGACCCGTCCCCACCAGTACTGTACCCCAGTGTGACACAGTGACAGACCCGCCCCCACCAGTACTGTACCCCTGAGTTATACAGTGACAGACCCGTCCCCACCAATACTGTACCCCAGTGTCATACAGTGACAGACCCGTCCCCACCAGTACTGTACCCCAGTGTTATACAGTGACAGACCCGTCCCCACCAGTACTGTACCCTAGTGTTATACAGTGATAGACCCGTCTCCCCCAGGACTGTACCCCAGTGTTATACAGTGACAGACCCGTCCCCACCAGTACTGTACCCCAGTGTTATACAGTGACAGACCCGTCCCCACCAGTACTGTACCCCAGTGTTATACAGTGACAGACCTGTCCCCACCAGTACTGTACCCCAGTGTTATACAGTGACAGACGCGTCCCCGCCTGTACTGTACCCCAGTGTTATACAGTGACAGACCCGTCCCCACCAGTACTGTACCCCAGTGTTATACAGTGACAGACCCGTCCCCACCAGTACTGTACCCCAGTATTATACAGTGACAGACCCGTCCCCACCAGTACTGTACCCCAGTGTTATACAGTGACAGACCCGTCCCCACCAGTACTGTACCCCAGTGTTATACAGTGACAGACCCGTCCCCACCAGTACTGTACCCCAGTGTTATACAGTGACAAACCCGTCCCCACCAGTACTGTAACCCAGTGTTACACAGTAACAGACCCGTCCCCACCAGTACTGTACCCCAGTGTTATACAGTGACAGACCTGTCCCCACCAGTACTGTACCCCAGTGTTATACAGTGATAGACCCGTCCCCGCCTGTACTGTACTCCAGTCTTATACAGTGACAGACCCGTCCCCACCAGTACTGTACCCCAGTGTTATACAGTGACAGACCTGTCCCCACCAGTACTGTACCCCAGTGTTATACAGTGACAGACCTGTCCCCACCAGTACTGTACCCCAGTGTTATACAGTGACAGAACCGACCCCACCAGTACTGTACCCCAGTGTTATACATTGGTAGATCCGTCCCCACCAGTACTGTACCCCAGTGTTATACAGTGACAGACCCGTCCCCACCAGTACTGTACCCCAGTGTTATACAGTCACCGACCCATCCCCACCAGTACTGTACCCCAGTGTTATACAGTGACAGACCTGTCCCCACCAGTACTGATCCCCAGTGTTACACATTGACAGACCCGTCCCGACCAGTACGGTCCCCCAGTGTTATACAGTGACAGACCCGTCCCCACCAGTACTGTACCCCAGTGTGACACAGTGACAGACCCGCCCCCACCAGTACTGTACCCCTGAGTTATACAGTGACAGACCCGTCCCCACCAATACTGTACCCCAGTGTCATACAGTGACAGACCCGTCCCCACCAGTACTGTACCCCAGTGTTATACAGTGACAGACCCGTCCCCACCAGTACTGTACCCTAGTGTTATACAGTGATAGACCCGTCTCCCCCAGGACTGTACCCCAGTGTTATACAGTGACAGACCCGTCCCCACCAGTACTGTACCCCAGTGTTGTACAGTGACAGACCCGTCCCCACCAGTACTGTACCCCAGTGTTATACAGTGACAGACCTGTCCCCACCAGTACTGTACCCCAGTGTTATACAGTGACAGACGCGTCCCCGCCTGTACTGTACCCCAGTGTTATACAGTGACAGACCCGTCCCCACCAGTACTGTACCCCACTGTTATACAGTGACAGACCCGTCCCCACCAGTACTGTACCCCAGTATTATACAGTGACAGACCCGTCCCCACCAGTACTGTACCCCAGTGTTATACAGTGACAGACCCGTCCCCACCAGTACTGTACCCCAGTGTTATACAGTGACAGACCTGTCCCCACCAGTACTGTACCCCAGTGTTATACAGTGACAGACCCGTCCCCACCAGTACTGTAACCCAGTGTTACACAGTAACAGACCCGTCCCCACCAGTACTGTACCCCAGTGTTATACAGTGACAGACCTGTCCCCACCAGTACTGTACCCCAGTGTTATACATTGGTAGATCCGTCCCCACCAGTACTGTACCCGAGTGTTATACAGTGACAGACCCGTCCCCACCAGTACTGTACCCCAGTGTTATACAGTCACCGACCCATCCCCACCAGTACTGTACCCCAGTGTTATACAGTGACAGACCTGTCCCCACCAGTACTGATCCCCAGTGTTACACATTGACAGACCCGTCCCGACCAGTACGGTCCCCCAGTGTTATACAGTGACAGACCCGTCCCCACCAGTACTGTACCCCAGTGTGACACAGTGACAGACCCGCCCCCACCAGTACTGTACCCCTGAGTTATACAGTGACAGACCCGTCCCCACCAATACTGTACCCCAGTGTCATACAGTGACAGACCCGTCCCCACCAGTACTGTACCCCAGTGTTATACAGTGACAGACCTGTCCCCACCAGTACTGTACCCTAGTGTTATACAGTGATAGACCCGTCTCCCCCAGGACTGTACCCCAGTGTTATACAGTGACAGACCCGTCCCCACCAGTACTGTACCCCAGTGTTATACAGTGACAGACCCGTCCCCACCAGTACTGTACCCCAGTGTTATACAGTGACAGACCTGTCCCCACCAGTACTGTACCCCAGTGTTATACAGTGACAGACGCATCCCCGCCTGTACTGTACCCCAGTGTTATACAGTGACAGACCCGTCCCCACCAGTACTGTACCCCAGTGTTATACAGTGACAGACCCGTCCCCACCAGTACTGTACCCCAGTATTATACAGTGACAGACCCGTCCCCACCAGTATTGTACCCCAGTGTTATACAGTGACAGACCCGTCCCCACCAGTACTGTACCCCAGTGTTATACAGTGACAGACCCGTCCCCACCAGTACTGTACCCCAGTGTTATACAGTGACAGACCCGTCCCCACCAGTACTGTAACCCAGTGTTACACAGTAACAGACCCGTCCCCACCAGTACTGTACCCCAGTGTTATACAGTGACAGACCTGTCCCCACCAGTACTGTACCCCAGTGTTATACAGTGACAGACCCGTCCCCGCCTGTACTGTACTCCAGTCTTATACAGTGACAGACCCGTCCCCACCAGTACTGTACCCCAGTGTTATACAGTGACAGACCCGTCCCCACCAGTACTGTACCCCAGTGTTATACAGTGACAGACCTGTCCCCACCAGTACTGTACCCCAGTGTTATACAGTGACAGAACCGACCCCACCAGTACTGTACCCCAGTGTTATACATTGGTAGATCCGTCCCCACCAGTACTGTACCCCAGTGTTATACAGTGACAGACCCGTCCCCACCAGTACTGTACCCCAGGGTTATACAGTCACCGACCCATCCCCACCAGTACTGTACCCCAGTGTTACACATTGACAGACCCAGTCCCGACCAGTACGGTCCCCCAGTGTTATACAGTGACAGACCCGTCCCCACCAGTACTGTTCCCCAGTGTTATACAGTGACAGACCCATCCCCACCAGTAATGTACCCCAGTGTGACACAGTGACAGACCCGCCCCCACCAGTACTGTACCCCAGTGTCATAGAGTGACAGACCCGTCCCCACCAGTACTATACCCCCGTGTTATACAGTGACACACCCGTCCCCACCAGTACTGTACCCCTGTGTTATACAGTGACAGACCCGTACCCACCAGTACTGTACCCCAGTGTTATACAGTGACACACCTGTCCCCACCAGTACTGTACCCCTGTGTTATACAGTGACAGACCCGTCCCCACCAGTACTGTACCCCAGTGTTATACAGTGACAGACCCGTACCCACCAGTACTGTACCCCAGTGTTATACAGTGACAGACCCGACCCCACCAGTACTGTACCCCAGTGTTATACAGTGACAGATCTGTCCCCAAGAGTACTGTACCCCAGTGTTATACAGTGACAGACCCATCCCCACCAGTACTGTACCTCAGTGTTATACAGTGACAGACCCATCCACACCAGTACTGTACCCCAGTGTTATACAGTCACCGACCCATCCCCACCAGTACTGTACCCCAGTGTTATACAGTGACAGACCTGTCCCCACCAGTACTGAACCCCAGTGTTACACATTGACAGACCCGTCCCGACCAGTACGGTCCCCCAGTATTATACAGTGACAGACCCGTCCCCACCAGTACTGTACCCCAGTGTGACACAGTGACTGACCCGCCCCCACCAGTACTGTACCCCTGAGTTATACAGTGACAGACCCGTCCCCACCAATACTGTACCCCAGTGTCATACAGTGACAGACCCGTCCCCACCAGTACTGTACCCCAGTGTTATACAGTGACAGACCCGTCCCCACCAGTACTGTACCCTAGTGTTATACAGTGATAGACCCGTCTCCCCCAGGACTGTACCCCAGTGTTATACAGTGACAGACCCGTCCCCACCAGTACTGTACCCCAGTGTTATACAGTGACAGACCCGTCCCCACCAGTACTGTACCCCAGTGTTATACAGTGACAGACCTGTCCCCACCAGTACTGTACCCCAGTGTTATACAGTGACAGACGCGTCCCCGCCTGTACTGTACCCCAGTGTTATACAGTGACAGACCTGTCCCCACCAGTACTGTACCCCAGTGTTATACAGTGACAGACCCGTCCCCACCAGTACTGTACCCCAGTATTATAAAGTGACAGACCCGTCCCCACCAGTACTGTACCCCAGTGTTATACAGTGACAGACCTGTCCCCACCAGTACTGTACCCCAGTGTTATACAGTGACAGACCCGTCCCCACCAGTACTGTACCCCAGTGTTATACAGTGACAGACCCGTCCCCACCAGTACTGTAACCCAGTGTTACACAGTAACAGACCCGTCCCCACCAGTACTGTACCCCAGTGTTATACAGTGACAGACCTGTCCCCACCAGTACTGTACCCCAGTGTTATACAGTGACAGACCCGTCCCCGCCTGTACTGTACTCCAGTCTTATACAGTGACAGACCCGTCCCCACCAGTACTGTACCCCAGTGTTATACAGTGACAGACCCGTCCCCACCAGTACTGTACCCCAGTGTTATACAGTGACAGACCTGTCCCCAACAGTACTGTACCCCAGTGTTATACAGTGACAGAACCGACCCCACCAGTACTGTACCCCAGTGTTATACATTGGTAGATCCGTCCCCACCAGTACTGTACCCCAGTGTTATACAGTGACAGACCCGTCCCCACCAGTACTGTACCCCAGTATTATACAGTCACCGACCCATCCCCACCAGTACTGTACCCCAGTGTTATACAGTGACAGACCTGTCCCCACCAGTACTGATCCCCAGTGTTACACATTGACAGACCCGTCCCGACCAGTACGGTCCCCCAGTGTTATACAGTGACAGACCCGTCCCCACCAGTACTGTACCCCAGTGTGACACAGTGACAGACCCGCCCCCACCAGTACTGTACCCCTGAGTTATACAGTGACAGACCCGTCCCCACCAGTACTGTACCCCAGTGTTATACAGTGACAGACCCGTCCCCACCAGTACTGTACCCTAGTGTTATACAGTGATAGACCCGTCTCCCCCAGGACTGTACCCCAGTGTTATACAGTGACAGACCCGTCCCCACCAGTACTGTACCCCAGTGTTATACAGTGACAGACGTGTCCCCGCCTGTACTGTACCCCAGTGTTATACAGTGACAGACCCGTCCCCACCAGTACTGTACCCCAGTGTTATACAGTGACAGACCCGTCCCCACCAGTACTGTACCCCAGTATTATACAGTGACAGACCCGTCCCCACCAGTACTGTACCCCAGTGTTATACAGTGACAGACCCGTCCCCACCAGTACTGTACCCCAGTGTTATACAGTGACAGACCCGTCCCCACCAGTACTGTACCCCAGTGTTATACAGTGACAGACCCGTCCCCACCAGTACTGTAACCCAGTGTTACACAGTAACAGACCCGTCCCCACCGGTACTGTACCCCAGTGTTATACAGTGACAGACCTGTCCCCACCAGTACTGTACCCCAGTGTTATACAGTGACAGACCCGTCCCCGCCTGTACTGTACTCCAGTCTTATACAGTGACAGACCCGTCCCCACCAGTACTGTACCCCAGTGTTATACAGTGACAGACCCGTCCCCACCAGTACTGTACCCCAGTGTTATACAGTGACAGAACCGACCCCACCAGTACTGTACCCCAGTGTTATACATTGGTAGATCCGTCCCCACCAGTACTGTACCCCAGTGTTATACAGTGACAGACCCGTCCCCACCAGTACTGTACCCCAGTGTTATACAGTGACAGACCCCTCCCCACCAGTACTGTACCCCAGTGTTATACAGTGACAGACGCGTCCCCACCAGTATTGTTCCCCAGCGTTATACAGTGGTAGACCCGTCCCCACCAGTACCTTTCCCCAGTGTTATACAGTGACAGACCTGTCCCCACCAGCACTGTACCCTAGTGTTATACAGTGAGAGACCCGTCTCCCCCAGGACTGTACCCCAGTGTTATACAGTGACAGACCCGTCCCCACCAGTACTGTACCCCAGTGTTATACAGTGACAGACCCGTCCCCACCAGTACTGTACCCCAGTGTTATACAGTGACAGACCCGTCCCCACCAGTACTGTACCCCAGTGTTATACAGTGACAGACCCGTCCCCACCAGTACTGTACCCCAGTGTTACACAGTAACAGACCCGTCCCCACCAGTACTGTACCCCAGTGTTATACAGTGACAGACCTGTCCCCACCAGTACTGTACCCCAGTGTTATACAGTGACAGACCCGTCCCCGCCTGTACTGTACTCCAGTCTTATACAGTGACAGACCCGTCCCCACCAGTACTGTACCCCAGTGTTATACAGTGACAGACCCGTCCCCACCAGTACTGTACCCCAGTGTTATACAGCGACAGACCTGTCCCCACCAGTACTGTACCCCAGTGTTATACAGTGACAGACCCGACCCCACCAGTACTGTACCCCAGTGTTATACATTGGTAGATCCGTCCCCACCAGTACTGTACCCCAGTGTTATACAGTGACAGACCCGTCCCCACCAGTACTGTACCCCAGTGTTATACAGTCACCGACCCATCCCCACCAGTACTGTACCCCAGTGTTACACATTGACAGACCCAGTCCCGACCAGTACGGTCCCCCAGTGTTATACAGTGACAGACCCGTCCCCACCAGTACTGTTCCCCAGTGTTATACAGTGACAGACCCATCCCCACCAGTAATGTACCCCAGTGTGACACAGTGACAGACCCGCCCCCACCAGTACTGTACCCCTGAGTTATACAGTGACAGACCCGTCCCCACCAATACTGTACCCCAGTGTCATAGAGTGACAGACCCGTCCCCACCAGTACTATACCCCAGTGTTATACAGTGACACACCCGTCCCCACCAGTACTGTACCCCTGTGTTATACAGTGACAGACCCGTACCCACCAGTACTGTACCCCAGTGTTATACAGTGACAGATCTGTCCCCACCAGTACTGTTCCCCAGTGTTATACAGTGACAGACCCATCCCCACCAGAACTGTACCTCAGTGTTATACAGTGACAGACCCATCCCCACCAGTACTGTACCCCAGTGTTATACAGTCACCGACCCATCCCCTCCAGTACTGTACCCCAGTGTTATACAGTGACAGACCTGTCCCCACCAGTACTGAACCCCAGTGTTACACATTGACAGACCCGTCCCGACCAGTACGGTCTCCCAGTGTTATACAGTGACAGACCCGTCCCCACCAGTACTGTACCCCAGTGTGACACAGTGACAGACCCGCCCCCACCAGTACTGTACCCCTGAGTTATACAGTGACAGACCCGTCCCCACCAATACTGTACCCCAGTGTCATACAGTGACAGACCCGTCCCCACCAGTACTGTACCCCAGTGTTATACAGTGACAGACCCGTCCCCACCAGTACTGTACCCTAGTGTTATACAGTGACAGACCCGTCTCCCCCAGGACTGTACCCCAGTGTTATACAGTGACAGACCCGTCCCCACCAGTACTGTACCCCAGTGTTATACAGTGACAGACCCGTCCCCACCAGTACTGTACCCCAGTGTTATACAGTGACAGACCTGTCCCCACCAGTACTGTACCCCAGTGTTATACAGTGACAGACGCGTCCCCGCCTGTACTGTACCCCAGTGTTATACAGTGACAGACCCGTCCCCACCAGTACTGTACCCCAGTGTTATACAGTGACAGACCCGTCCCCACCAGTACTGTACCCCAGTATTATACAGTGACAGACCCGTCCCCACCAGTCCTGTACCCCAGTGTTATACAGTGACAGACCCGTCCCCACCAGTACTGTACCCCAGTGTTATACAGTGACAGACCCGTCCCCACCAGTACTGTACCCCAGTGTTATACAGTGACAGACCCGTCCCCACCAGTCCTGTAACCCAGTGTTACACAGTAACAGACCCGTCCCCACCAGTACTGTACCCCAGTGTTATACAGTGACAGACCTGTCCCCACCAGTACTGTACCCCAGTGTTATACAGTGACAGACCCGTCCCCGCCTGTACTGTACTCCAGTCTTATACAGTGACAGACCCGTCCCCACCAGTACTGTCCCCCAGTGTTATACAGTGACAGACCCGTCCCCACCAGTACTGTACCCCAGTGTTATACAGTGACAGACCTGTCCCCACCAGTACTGTACCCCAGTGTTATACAGTGACTGAACCGACCCCACCAGTACTGTACCCCAGTGTTATACATTGGTAGATCCGTCCCCACCAGTACTGTACCCCAGTGTTATACAGTGACAGACCCGTCCCCACCAGTACTGTACCCCAGTGTTATACAGTCACCGACCCATCCCCACCAGTACTGTACCCCAGTGTTATACAGTGACAGACCTGTCCCCACCAGTACTGATCCCCAGTGTTACACATTGACAGACCCGTCCCGACCAGTACGGTCCCCCAGTGTTATACAGTGACAGACCCGTCCCCACCAGTACTGTACCCCAGTGTGACACAGTGACAGACCCGCCCCCACCAGTACTGTACCCCTGAGTTATACAGTGACAGACCCGTCCCCACCAATACTGTACCCCAGTGTCATACAGTGACAGACCCGTCCCCACCAGTACTGTACCCCAGTGTTATACAGTGACAGACCCGTCCCCACCAGTACTGTACCCTAGTGTTATACAGTGATAGACCCGTCTCCCCCAGGAATGTACCCCAGTGTTATACAGTGACAGACCCATCCCCACCAGTAATGTACCCCAGTGTGACACAGTGACAGACCCGCCCCCACCAGTACTGTACCCCTGAGTTATACAGTGACAGACCCGTCCCCACCAATACTGTACCCCAGTGTCATAGAGTGACAGACCCGTCCCCACCAGTACTGTACCCCAGTGTTATACAGTGACAGACCCGTCCCCACCAGTACTGTACCCCAGTGTTATACAGTGACAGACGCGTCCCCACCAGTATTGTTCCCCAGCGTTATACAGTGGTAGACCTGTCCCCACCAGTACCTTTCCCCAGTGTTATACAGTGACAGACCTGTCCCCACCAGCACTGTACCCTAGTGTTATACAGTGTCAGACCCTTCCCCTCCAGTACTGTACCCCAGTGTTATACAGTGACAGACCCGTCCTCACCAGTACTTTATGCCAGTGTTATGCAGTGACAGTCCCGTCCCCACCTGTACTGTATCCCAGTGTTATACAGTGAAAGACCTTCCCCACCAGTACTGTACCCCAGTGTTATACAGTGATAAACACGTCCCCACCAGTACTGTACCCCAGTGTTATACAGTGACAGACCCTTCCCCAGCAGTACTGTACCCCAGTGTTATACAGTGGTAGACCCGTCCCCACCAGTACCTTTCCCCAGTGTTATACAGTGACAGACCTGTCCCCACCAGCACTGTACCCTAGTGTTATACAGTGATGGACCCGTCTCCCCCAGGACTGTACCCCAGTGTTATACAGTGACAGACCCGTCCCCACCAGTACTGTTCCCCAGTGTTATACAGTGACAGACCCGTCCCCACCAGTACTGTACCCCAGTGTTATACAGTGACAGACCTGTCCCCACCAGTACTGTACCCCAGTGTTATACAGTGACAGACGTCCCCACCAGTACTGTACCCCAGTGTTATACAGTGACAGACTCGACCCCACCAGTACGGTCCCCCAGTGTTATACAGTGACAGACCCGTCCCCACCAGTACTGTACCCCAGTGTTATTCAGTGACAGACCCACCTCCACCAGTACTGTTCCCCAGTGTTATGCAGTGACAGAACTGTCCCCACCAGTACTGTTCCCCAGTGTTATAGTGACATACCCCTCACCACCAGTACTGTTCCCCATTGTTATACCGTGACAGACCCGTCCCCACCAGTACTGTACCCCAGTGTTATACAGTGACAGACCCGTCCCCACCAGTACTGTTCCCCAGTGTTATACAGTGACCGACCCGTCCCCACCTGTACTGTACCCCAGTGTTATACAGTGATAAACCCGTCCCCACCAGTACTGTACCTTAGTGTTAAATAGTGACAGACCCGTCCCCACCAGTACTGTACCCCAGTGTTATACAGTGACAGACCCGTCCCCACCAGTACTGTATCCCAGTGTTATACAGTGACAGACCCGTCCCCACCAGTACTGTACCCCTGTGTTATACAGTGACAGACCCGTCCCCACCAGTACTGTACCCCAGTGTTATAGAGTGACAGACCCGTCCCCACCAGTACTGTACCCCAGTGTTATACAGTGACAGACCCGTCCCCACCAGTACTGTAACCCTGTGTTATACAGTGACAGACCCGTCCCCACCAGTACTGTACCCCAGTGTGAAACAGTGACAGACCAGTCCCCACCTGTACTGTACCCCATTGTTACTCAGTGACAGACCCATCCCCGCCTGTACTGTACCCCAGTGTTATACAGTGACAGACCCGTCCCCACCAGTACTGTACCCCAGTGTTATATAGTGAAAGACCGGTGCTCACCAGTACTGTACCCCTGTGTTATACTGTGACCGACCCGTCCCCACCAGTACTGTACCCCAGTATTATACAGTGACAGACCTGTCCCCTCCAGTACTGTATCCCAGTGTTATACAGTGACAGGCCCGTCCCCACCAGTACTGTTCCCAAATGATATACAGTGACAGACCTGTCCCCACCAATACTGTACCCCATTGTTACTGAGTGACAGATCCGTCCCCACCAGTACTGTATCCCAGTGTTATACAGTGACAGACCCGTCCCCACCAGTACTGTACCCCAGTGTTATACAGTGACAGATCCGTACCCACCAGTACTGTACCCCAGTGTTATACAGTGACAGACCTGTCCCCACCAGTACTGTACTCCAGTGTTATACAGCGACCGACACGTCCCCACCAGTACTGTACCCCTGTGTTATACAGTGACAGACCTGTCTCCACCAGTACTGTACCCCAGTGTTATACAGTGACAGACCCGTCCCCACCAGTACTGTACCCCAGTGTTATACAGTGAGAGACCAGTCCCCACCAGTACTGTACCCCAGTGTTATACAGTGACAGACCCGTCGCCACCAGTACTGTACCCCTGTGTTATACAGTTACAGACCCGTCCCCACCAGTACTGTACCCCAGTGTTATACAGTGACAGACCTGTCCCAGCCAGTACTGTACCCCAGTGTGATACAGTGACAGACCTGTCCCCACCAGTACTGTACCCCAGTGTTATACAGTGACAGACCTGTCCCCACCAGTACTGTACCCTTGTGTTATACAGTGACAGACCTGTCCCCACCTGTACTGTTCCCCTGTGTTATACAGTGACCGAACTGTCCCCACTAGTACTGTACCCATGTGTTATACAGTGACAGACCCATCCCCACCAGTACTGTACCCCAGTGTTATACAATGACAGAGTCGTCCCCACCAGTACTGTACCCCAGTGTTATACAGTGACCGACCCGTCCCCACCAGTACTGTACCCCAGTGTTATACATTGACAGACCCGTCCCTACCTGTACTGTGCCCCCGTGTTATACAGTGACCAACCCGTCCCCACCATTACTGTACCCCAGTGTTGTGCAGTAACAGACCCGTCCCCACCTGTACTGTACCCCAGTGTTATACAGTGACAGACCCGTCCCCACTAGTACTGTCCCCCAGTGTTATACAGTGTCAGACCCGTCCCCACCAGTACTTTACCCCAGTGTTACACATTGACAGACCCGTCCCCATCAGTACTGTACCCCAGTGTTATACAGTGTCAGACCCGTCCCCACCAGTACTGTACCCCAGTGTTATACAGTGACAGACCCGTCCCCACCTGTACTGTACCCCAGTGTTATACAGAGACCTGTCCCCACCAGTACTGTACCGCATTGTTATACAGTGACAGACCTGTCCCCGCCAGTACTGTACCCCTGTGTTATACAGTGACAGACCCGTCCCCACCAGTAGTGTACCCCAGTGTTATACAGTTACAGACCCGTCCCCACCAGTACTGTACCCCAGTGTTACACAGTGACAGACCTGTCCCCACCAGTACTGTACCCCTGTGTTTTTCAGAGTCTGAGCCGTCCCCACCAGTACTGTACCCCAGTGTTATACAGTGACAGACCCGTACCCACCAGCACTGTACCCCAGTGTTATACAGTGACAGACCTGTCCCCACCAGTACTGTCCCCCGGGGTTATACAGTGTCAGACCCGTCCCCTCCAGTACTGTACCCCAGTGTTATACAGTGACAGACCCGTCCTGACCAGTACTTTATGCCAGTGTTATGCAGTGACAGTCCCGTCCCCACCTGTACTGTATCCCAGTGTTATACAGTGAAAGACCAGTCCCCACCAGTACTGTACCCCAGTGTTATACAGTGATAAACACGTCCCCACCAGTACTGTACCCCAGTGTTATACAGTGACAGACCCTTCCCCAGCAGTACTGTACCTTAGTGTTATACAGTGACAGACCTGTCCCCACCAGTACTGTACCCCAGTGTTATACAGTGACAGACGTCCCCACCAGTACTGTACCCCAGTGTTATACAGTGACAAACTCGTCCCCACCAGTACTGCACCCCAGTGTTATTCAGTGACAGACCCACCTCCACCAGTACTGTACCCCAGTGTTATACAGTGACAGACCCGTCCCCAGCAGTACTGTACCGCAGTGTTGTACAGTGACAGACCTGTCCCCACCAGTACTGTACCCCAGTGTTATACAGTGACAGACCCGTCCCCACCAGTACTGTACCCCAGTGTTATACAGTGACAGACCCGTCCCCACCAGTACTGTACCGCAGTGTTGTACAGTGACAGACCTGTCCCCACCAGTACTGTACCCCAGTGTTATACAGTGACAGACCCGTCCCCACCAGTACTGTACCCCAGTGTTATACAGTGACAGACCTGTCCCCACCAGTACTTTACCCCAGTGTTATACAGTGACAGACGTCCCCACCAGTACTGTACCCCAGTGTTATACAGTGACAGACTCGTCCCCACCAGTACTGCACCCCAGTGTTATTCAGTGACAGACCCACCTCCACCAGTACTGTTCCCCAGTGTTATAAAGTGACAGACCTGTCCCCTGCAGTACAGTACCCCAGTGTTATACAGTGACAGACCCGTCCCACCAGTGCTGTACCCCAGTGTTACACTTTGACAGACCCGTCCCCTACCAGTACTGTACCCCAGTGTTATACAGTGACAGACCCGTCCCCACCAGCACTGTTCCCCAGTGTTATACAGTGACAGACCTATCCCCACCAGTACTGTTCCCCAGTGTTATACAGTGACCGACCCGTCCCCACCAGTACTGTACCCCAGTGTTATACAGTGTCAGACCCGTCCCCACCAGTACTTTACCCCAGTGTTACACATTGACAGACCCGTCCCCATCAGTACTGTACCCCAGTGTTATACAGTGTCAGACCCGTCCCCACCAGTACAGTACCCCAGTGTTATACAGTGACAGACCCGTCCCCACCTGTACTGTACCCCAGTGTTATACAGTGACAGACCTGTCCCCACCAGTACTGTACCCCAGTGTTATACAGTGACAGACCTGTCCCCACCAGTACTGTACCCCTGTGTTATACAGTGACAGGCCCGTCCCCACCAGTAGTGTACCCCAGTGTTATACAGTTAAAGACCCGTCCCCACCAGTACTGTACCGCAGTGTTACACTGTGACAGACCTGTCCCCACCAGTACTGTACCCCTGTGTTTTTCAGTGTCTGACCCGTCCCCACCAGTACTGTACCCCTGTTTTATACAGTGACAGACCTGTCCCCACCAGTACTGTACCCCTGTGTTATACAGTGTCAGACCCGTCCCCTCCAGTACTGTACCCTAGTGTTATACAGTGACAGACCCGTCCTCACCAGTACTTTATGCCAGTGTTATGCAGTGACAGACCCGTCCCCACCTGTACTGTATCCCAGTGTTATACAGTGAAAGACCCGTCCCCACCAGTACTGTACCCCAGTGTTATACAGTGATAAACACGTCCCCACCAGTACTGTACCCCAGTGTTATACAGTGACAGACCCTTCCCCAGCAGTACTGTACCCCAGTGTTATACAGTGACAGACCCGTCCCCACCAGTACTGTACCCCAGTGTTATACAGTGACAGACGTCCCCACCAGTACTGTACCCCAGTGTAAAACAGTGACAGCCTCGTCCCCACCAGTACTGCACCCCAGTGTTATTCAGTGACAGACCCACCTCCACCAGTACTGTACCCCAGTGTTATACAGTGACAGACCCGTCCCCACCAGTACTGTACCGCAGTGTTGTACAGTGACAGACCTGTCCCCACCAGTACTGTACCCCAGTGTTATACAGTGACAGACCCGTCCCCACCAGTACTGTACCCCAGTGTTATACAGTGACAGACCCGTCCCCACCAGTACTGTACCACAGTGTTGTACAGTGACAGATCTGTCCCCACCAGTACTGTACCCCAGTGTTATACAGTGACAGACCCATCCCCACCAGTACTGTACCCCAGTGTTATACAGTGACAGACCTGTCCCCACCAGTACTGTACCCCAGTGTTATACAGTGACAGACGTCCCCACCAGTACTGTACCCCAGTGTTATACAGTGACAGTCTCGTCCCCAACAGTACTGCACCCCAGTGTTATTCAGTGACAGACCCACCTCCACCAGTACTGTTCCCCAGTTTTATAAAGTGACAGACCTGTCCCCAGCAGTACTGTACCCCAGTGTTATACAGTGACATACCCCTCACCACCAGTACTGTTCCCCATTGTTATACCGTGACAGACCCGTCCCCACCAGTACTGTACCCCAGTGTTATACAGTGACAGACCCGTCCCACCAGTACTGTACCCCAGTGTTACACATTGACAGACCCGTCCCCACCAGTACTGTACCCCAGTGTTATACCGTGACAGACCCGTCCCCACCAGTACTGTTCCCCAGTGTTATACAGTGACAGACCTATCCCCACCAGTACTGTTCCTCAGTGTTATACAGTGACCGACCCGTCCCCACCAGTACTGTACCCCGGTGTTATACAGTGACAGACCCGTCCCCACCAGTACTGTACCCCAGTGGTATACAGTGACAGACCCGTCCCCACCAGTACTGTACCCCAGTGTTATACAGTGACAGACCCGTCCCCACCAGTAGTGTACCCCAGTGTTATACAGTGACATACCCATCCCCACCAGTACTGTAACCCTGTGTTATACAGTGACAGACCCGTCCCCACCAGTACTGTAACCCTGTGTTATACAGTGACAGACCCGTCCCCACCAGTACTGTACCCCTGTGTTATACATGACAGACCCATCCCCACCTGTACTGTAACCCATTGTTACACAGTGGCAGACCCATCCCCGCCAGTACTGTACCCCAGTGTTATACAGTGACAGACCCGTCCCCACCAGTACTGTACCCCAGTGTTATATAGTGAAAGACCGGCGCTCACCAGTACTGTACCCCTGTGTTATACTGTGACCGACCCGTCCCCACCAGTACTGTACCCCAGTATTATACAGTGACAGACCTGTCCCCTCCAGTACTGTACCCCAGTGTTATACAGTGACAGGCTCGTCGCCACCAGTACTGTTCCCAAGTGTTATACAGTGACAGACCTTTCCCCACCAGTACTGTAGCCCAGTGTTATACAGTGACAGACCTGTCCCAGCCAGTACTGTACCCCAGTGTTATACAGTGACAGACCTGTCCCCACCAGTACTGTACCCTTGTGTTATACAGTGACAGACCTGTCCCCACCTGTGCTGTTCCCCTGTGTTATTCAGTGACCGAACCGTCCCCACTAGTACTGTACCCAAGTGTTATACAGTGACAGACCCGTCCCCACCAGTACTGTACCCCAGTGTTATACAGTGACAAACCCGTCCCCACCAGTACTGTACCCCAGTGTTATACAGTGACCCACCCGTCCCCACCAGTACTGTACCCCAGTGTTATACAGTGACATACCCTTCCCCACCTGTACTGTGCCCCCGTGTTATACAGTGACCAACCCGTCCCCACCATGACTGTTCCCCAGTGTTGTGCTGTAACAGACCTGTCCCCACCTGTACTGTACCCCAGTGTTATACAGTGACAGACCCGTCCCCACCAGTACTGTCCCCCAGTGTTATACAGTGTCAGACCCGTCCCCACCAGTACTTTACCCCACTGTTACACATTGACAGACCCGTCCCCATCAGTGCTGCACCCCAGTGTTATACAGTGTCAGACCCGTCCCCACCAGTACTGTACCCCAGTGTTATACAGTGACAGATCCGTCCCCACCTGTACTGGACCCCAGTGTTATACAGTTAGAGACCTGTCCCCACCAGTACTGTACCGCATTGTTATACAGTGACAGACCTGTCCCCGCCAGTACTTTACCCCTGTGTTATACAGTGACAGACCCGTCTCCACCAGTAGTGTAGCCCAGTGTTATACAGTTACAGACCCATCCCCACCAGTACTGTACCCCAGTGTTATACAGTGACAGACCTATCCCCACCAGTACTGTACCCCTGTGTTATACAGTGTCAGACCCATCCCCTCCAGTACTGTACCCCAGTTTTATACAGTGACAGACCCGTCCTCACCAGTACTTTATGCCTGTGTTCTGCAGTGACAGACCCGTCCCCACCAGTACTGTATCCCAGTGTTATACAGTGAAAGACCCGTCCCCACCAGTACTGTACCCCAGTGTTATACAGTCACAGACCCATCCCCACCAGTACTGTACCCCAGTGTTATACAGTGACAGACCCGTCCCGACCAGTACTGTACCCCAGTGTGATACAGTGTCAGACCCGACCCCACCAGTACTGTATCCCAGTGTTATACCGTGACAGACCCGTCCCCACCAGTACTGTACCCCAGTGTTATACAGTGACAGACCCGTCCCCACCTGTACTGTATCCCAGTGTTATACAGTGACAGACCCGACCCCACCAGTACTGTACCCCAGTGTTATACATTGGTAGATCCGTCCCCACCAGTACTGTACCCCAGTGTTATACAGTGACAGACCCGTCCCCACCAGTACTGTACCCCAGTGTTATACAGTCACCGACCCGCCCCCACCAGTACTGTACCCCTGAGTTATACAGTGACAGACCCGTCCCCACCAATACTGTACCCCAGTGTCATAGAGTGACAGACCCGTCCCCACCAGTACTGTACCCCAGTGTTATGCAGTGACAGACCCGTCCCCACCAGTACTGTACCCCAGTGTTATACAGTGACAGACGCGTCCCCACCAGTATTGTTCCCCAGCGTTATACAGTGGTAGACCCGTCCCCACCAGTACCTTTCCCCAGTGTTATACAGTGACAGAACTGTCCCCACCCGCACTGTACCCTAGTGTTATACAGTGATAGACCCGTCCCCCCCATGACTGTACCCCAGTGTTATACAGTGACAGACCCGTCCCCACCAGTACTGTACCGCATTGTTATACAGTGACAGACCTGTCCCCGCCAGTACTTTACCCCTGTGTTATACAGTGACAGACCCGTCTCCACCAGTAGTGTAGCCCAGTGTTATACAGTTACAGACCCGTCCCCACCAGTACTGTACCCCAGTGTTACACAGTGACAGACCTGTCCCCACCAGTACTGTACCTTAGTGTTAAACAGTGACAGACCCGTCCCCACCAGTACTGTACCCCAGTGTTATACAGTGACAGACCCGTCCCCACCAGTACTGTATCCCAGTGTTATACAGTGACAGACCCGTCCCCACCAGTACTGTACCCCTGTGTTATTTAGTGAGAGACCCGTCCCCACCAGTACTGTACCCCAGTGTTATACAGTGACAGACCCGTCCCCACCAGTACTGTACCCCAGTGTTATACAGTGACAGACCCGTCCCCACCAGTACTGTAACCCTGTGTTATACAGTGACAGACCCGTCCCCACCTGTACTGTACCCCATTGTTACACAGTGACAGACCCGTCCCCACCAGTACTGTACCCCAGTGTTATACAGTGAGAGACCTGTCCCCACCAGTACTGTCCCCCAGTGTTATACAGTGACAGAGCCGTCCCCACCAGTACTGTACCCCTGTGTTATACAGTTACAGACCCGTCCCCACCAGTACTGTACCCCAGTGTTATACAGTGACAGACCTGTCCCAGCCAGTTCTGTACCCCAGTGTGATACATTGACAGACCTGTCCCCACCAGTACTGTACCCTAGTGTTATACAGTGACAGACCTGTCCCCACCTGTACTGTTCACCTGTGTTATACAGTGACCGAACTGTCCCCACTAGTACTGTCCCAAGTGTTATACAGTGACAGACCCGTCCCCACCAGTACTGTACCCCAGTGTTATACAGTGACAGAGTCGTCCCCACCAGTACTGTACCCCAGTGTTATACAGTGACCGACCCGTCCCCACCAGTACTGTACCCCAGTGTTATACATTGACAGACCCGTCCCCACCTGTACTGTGCCCCCGTGTTATACAGTGACCAACCCGTCCCCACCATTACTGTACCCAGTGTTGTGCAGTAACAGACCTGTCCCCACCTGTACTGTACCCCAGTGTTATACAGTGACAGACCCGTCCCCACCAGTACTTTACCCCAGTGTTACACATTGACAGACCCGTCCCCATCAGTACTGTACCCCAGTGTTATACAGTGTCACACCCGTCCCCACCAGTACTGTACCCCAGTGTTATACAGTGACAGACCTGTCCCCACCAGTACTGTACCCCAGTGTTATACAGTGACAGACCTGTCCCCACCAGTACTGTACCCCAGTGTTATACAGTGACAGACCTGTCCCCGCCAGTACTGTACCCCTGTGTTATACAGTGACAGACCCGTCCCCACCAGTAGTGTACCCCAGTGTTATACAGTTACAGACCCGTCCCCACCAGTACTGTACCCCAGTGTTACACAGTGACAGACCTGTCCCCACCAGTACTGTACCCCTGTGTTTTTCAGTGTCTGACCCGTCCCCACCAGTACTGTACCCCAGTGTTATACAGTGACAGACCCGTACCCACCAGTACTGTACCCCAGTGTTATACAGTGACAGACCTGTCCCCACCAGTACTGTACCCCTGTGTTATACAGTGTCAGACCCGTCCCCTCCAGTACTGTACCCCAGTGTTATACAGTGACAGACCCGTCCTCACCAGTACTTTATGCCAGTGTTATGCAGTGACAGACCCGTCCCCACCTGTACTGTATCCCAGTGTTATACAGTGAAAGACCCGTCCCCACCAGTACTGTACCCCAGTGTTATACAGTGATAAACACGTCCCCATCTGTACTGTACCCCAGTGTTATACAGTGACAGACCCTTCCCCAGCTGTACTGTACCCCAGTGTTATACAGTGACAGACCTGTCCCCACCAGTACTGTACCCCAGTGTTATACAGTGACAGACGTCCCCACCAGTACTGTACCCCAGTGTTATACAGTGACAGACTCGTCCCCACCAGTACTGCACCCCAGTGTTATTCAGTGACAGACCCACCTCCACCAGTACTGTACCCCAGTGTTATACAGTGACAGACCCGTCCCCACCAGTACTGTACCGCAGTGTTATACAGTGACAGACCTGTCCCCACCAGTACTGTACCCCAGTGTTATACAGTGACAGACCCATCCCCACCAGTACTGTACCCCTGTGTTATACAGTGACAGACCCGTCCCCACCAGTTCTGTACCCCAGTGTTATACAGTGACAGACCTGTCCCCACCAGTACTGTACCCCAGTGTTATACAGTGACAGACGTCCCCACCAGTACTGTACCCCTGTGTTATACAGTGACAGACTCGTCCCCACCAGTACTGTACCCCAGTGTTATACAGTGACTGACCCGTCCCCACCAGCACTGTACCCCAGTGTTATACAGTGACTGACCCGTCCCCACCAGCACTGTACCCCTGTGTTATACAGTGACAGACCCGTCCCCACCAGTACTGTACCCCAGTGTTAGACAGTGACTTACCCGTCACCACCAGTACTGTACCCCAGTGTTATACAGTGACAGACCCGTCCCCACCAGTACTGTACCCCAGTGTTATACAGTGACAGACCCGTCCCACCAGTACTGTACCCCAGTGTTACACATTGACAGTCCCGTCCCCACCAGTACTGTACCCCAGTGTTATACAGTGACAGACCCGTGCCCACCAGTACTGTTCCCCAGTGTTATACAGTGACAGACCTGTCCCCACCAGCACGGTACCCCAGTGTTATACAGTGACAGACCCGTCCCCACCAGTACTGTACCCCAGTGTTATACAGTGACAGACCCGTCCCCACCAGTACTGTACCCCAGTGTTATATAGTGAAAGACCGGTGCTCACCAGTACTGTACCCCTGTGTTATACTGTGACCGACCCGTCCCCACCAGTACTGTACCCCAGTATTATACAGTGACCGACCTGTCCCCTCCAGTACTGTACCCCAGTGTTATACAGTGACAGGCTCATCGCCACCAGTACTGTTCCCAAGTGTTATACAGTGACAGACCTGTCCCCACCAGTACTGTACCCCTGTGTTACACAGTGACAGACCCGTCCCCACCAGTACTGTATCCCAGTGTTATACAGTGACAGACGCGTCCCCACCAGTACTGTACCCCAGTGTTATACAGTGACAGATCCGTACCCACCAGTACTGTACCCCAGTGTTATACAGTGACAGACCTGTCCCCACCAGTACTGTACCCCAGTGTTATACAGCGACCGACCCTTCCCCACCAGTACTGTACCCCTGTGTTATACAGTGACAGACCCGTCTCCACCAGTACTGTACCCCAGTGTTATACAGTGACAGACCCGTCCCCACCAGTACTGTACCCCAGTGTTATACAGTGAGAGACCTGTCCCCACCTGTACTGTACCCCAGTGTTATACAGTGACAGACCTGTCCCCACCAGTACTGTACCCCATTGTTATACAGTGACAGACCTGTCCCCACCAGTACTGTACCCCTGTGTTATACAGTGACAGACCCGTCCCCACCAGTACTGTACCACAGTGCTACACAGTGACAGACCCGTCCCCACCAGTACTGTACACCTGTGTTATACAGTGACAGACCTGTCCCAGCCAGTACTGTACCCCAGTGTTATACAGTGACAGACCTGTCCCTTCTAGTGCTGTACCCTTGTGTTATACAGTGACAGACCTGTCCCCACCTGTACTGTTCCCCTGTGTTATACAGTGACAGAACCGTCCCCACTAGTACTGTACCCAAGTGTTATACAGTGACAGACCCGTCCCCACCAGTACTGTACCCCAGTGTTATACAGTGACAGACCCGTCCCCACCAGTACTGTACCCCAGTGTTATACAGTGACCCACCCGTCCCCACCAGTACTGTACCCCAGTGTTATACAGTGACAGACCCGTCCCCACCTGTACTGTGCCCCCGTGTTATACAGTGACCAACCCGTCCCCACCATTACTGTTCCCCAGTGTTGTGCAGTAACAGACCTGTCCCCACCTGTACTGTACCCCAGTGTTATACAGTGACAGACCCGTCCCCACCAGTACTGTCCCCCAGTGTTATACAGTGTCAGACCCGTCCCCACCAGTATTTTACCCCAGTGTTACACATTGACAGACCCGTCCCCATCAGTACTGTACCCCAGTGTTATACAGTGTCAGAGCCGTCCCCACCAGTACTGTACCCCAGTGTTATACAGTGACAGACCCGTCCCCACCAGTACTGTATCCCAGTGTTATACAGTGACAGACCCGTCCCCACCAGTACTGTACCCCTGTGTTATTTAGTGAGAGACCCGTCCCCACCAGTACTGTACCCCAGTGTTATACAGTGACAGACCCGTCCCCACCAGTACTGTACCCCAGTGTTATACAGTGACAGACCCGTCCCCACCAGTACTGTAACCCTGTGTTATACAGTGACAGACCCGTCCCCACCTGTACTGTACCCCATTGTTACACAGTGACAGACCCGTCCCCACCAGTACTGTACCCCAGTGTTATACAGTGAGAGACCTGTCCCCACCAGTACTGTCCCCCAGTGGTATACAGTGACAGAGCCGTCCCCACCAGTACTGTACCCCTGTGTTATACAGTTACAGACCCGTCCCCACCAGTACTGTACCCCAGTGTTATACAGTGACAGACCTGTCCCAGCCAGTTCTGTACCCCAGTGTGATACATTGACAGACCTGTCCCCACCAGTACTGTACCCTAGTGTTATACAGTGACAGACCTGTCCCCACCTGTACTGTTCACCTGTGTTATACAGTGACCGAACTGTCCCCACTAGTACTGTCCCAAGTGTTATACAGTGACAGACCCGTCCCCACCAGTACTGTACCCCAGTGTTATACAGTGACAGAGTCGTCCCCACCAGTACTGTACCCCAGTGTTATACAGTGACCGACCCGTCCCCACCAGTACTGTACCCCAGTGTTATACATTGACAGACCCGTCCCCACCTGTACTGTGCCCCCGTGTTATACAGTGACCAACCCGTCCCCACCATTACTGTACCCCAGTGTTGTGCAGTAACAGACCTGTCCCCACCTGTACTGTACCCCAGTGTTATACAGTGACAGACCCGTCCCCACCAGTACTTTACCCCAGTGTTACACATTGACAGACCCGTCCCCATCAGTACTGTACCCCAGTGTTATACAGTGTCACACCCGTCCCCACCAGTACTGTACCCCAGTGTTATACAGTGACAGACCTGTCCCCACCAGTACTGTACCCCAGTGTTATACAGTGACAGACCTGTCCCCACCAGTACTGTACCCCAGTGTTATACAGTGACAGACCTGTCCCCGCCAGTACTGTACCACTGTGTTATACAGTGACAGACCCGTCCCCACCAGTAGTGTACCCCAGTGTTATACAGTTACAGACCCGTCCCCACCAGTACTGTACCCCAGTGTTACACAGTGACAGACCTGTCCCCACCAGTACTGTACCCCTGTGTTTTTCAGTGTCTGACCCGTCCCCACCAGTACTGTACCCCAGTGTTATACAGTGACAGACCCGTACCCACCAGTACTGTACCCCAGTGTTATACAGTGACAGACCTGTCCCCACCAGTACTGCACCCCTGTGTTATACAGTGTCAGACCCGTCCCCTCCAGTACTGTACCCCAGTGTTATACAGTGACAGACCCGTCCTCACCAGTACTTTATGCCAGTCTTATGCAGTGACAGACCCGTCCCCACCTGTACTGTATCCCAGTGTTATACATTGAAAGACCCGTCCCCACCAGTACTGTACCCCAGTGTTATACAGTGATAAACACGTCCCCATCTGTACTGTACCCCAGTGTTATACAGTGACAGACCCTTCCCCAGCTGTACTGTACCCCAGTGTTATACAGTGACAGACCTGTCCCCACCAGTACTGTACCCCAGTGTTATACAGTGACAGACGTCCCCACCAGTACTGTACCCCAGTGTTATACAGTGACAGACTCGTCCCCACCAGCACTGCACCCCAGTGTTATTCAGTGACAGACCCACCTCCACCAGTACTGTACCCCAGTGTTATACAGTGACAGACCCGTCCCCACCAGTACTGTACCGCAGTGTTATACAGTGACAGACCTGTCCCCACCAGTACTGTACCCCAGTGTTATACAGTGACAGACCCGTCCCCACCAGTACTGTACCCCAGTGTTATACAGTGACAGACCCGTCCCCACCAGTTCTGTACTCCAGTGTTATACAGTGACAGACCTGTCCCCACCAGTACTGTACCCCAGTGTTATACAGTGACAGACGTCCCCACCAGTACTGTACCCCTGTGTTATACAGTGACAGACTCGTCCCCACCAGTACTGTACCCCAGTGTTATACAGTGACTGACCCGTCCCCACCAGCACTGTACCCCAGTGTTATACAGTGACTGACCCGTCCCCACCAGCACTGTACCCCTGTGTTATACAGTGACAGACCCGTCCCCACCAGTACTGTACCCCAGTGTTAGACAGTGACTTACCCGTCACCACCAGTACTGTACCCCAGTGTTATACAGTGACAGACCCGTCCCCACCAGTACTGTACCCCAGTGTTATACAGTGACAGACCCGTCCCACCAGTACTGTACCCCAGTGTTACACATTGACAGTCCCGTCCCCACCAGTACTGTACCCCAGTGTTATACAGTGACAGACCCGTGCCCACCAGTACTGTTCCCCAGTGTTATACAGTGACAGACCTGTCCCCACCAGCGCGGTACCCCAGTGTTATACAGTGACAGACCCGTCCCCACCAGTACTGTACCCCAGTGTTATACAGTGACAGACCCGTCCCCACCAGTACTGTACCCCAGTGTTATATAGTGAAAGACCGGTGCTCACCAGTACTGTACCCCTGTGTTATACTGTGACCGACCCGTCCCCACCAGTACTGTACCCCAGTATTATACAGTGACCGACCTGTCCCCTCCAGTACTGTACCCCAGTGTTATACAGTGACAGGCTCATCGCCACCAGTACTGTTCCCAAGTGTTATACAGTGACAGACCTGTCCCCACCAGTACTGTACCCCTGTGTTACACAGTGACAGACCCGTCCCCACCAGTACTGTATCCCAGTGTTATACAGTGACAGACCCGTCCCCACCAGTACTGTACCCCAGTGTTATACAGTGACAGATCCGTACCCACCAGTACTGTACCCCAGTGTTATACAGTGACAGACCTGTCCCCACCAGTACTGTACCCCAGTGTTATACAGCGACCGACCCGTCCCCACCAGCACTGTACCCCTGTGTTATACAGTGACAGACCCGTCCCCACCAGTACTGTACCCCAGTGTTAGACAGTGACTTACCCGTCACCACCAGTACTGTACCCCAGTGTTATACAGTGACAGACCCGTCCCCACCAGTACTGTACCCCAGTGTTATACAGTGACAGACCCGTCCCACCAGTACTGTACCCCAGTGTTACACATTGACAGTCCCGTCCCCACCAGTACTGTACCCCAGTGTTATACAGTGACAGACCCGTGCCCACCAGTACTGTTCCCCAGTGTTATACAGTGACAGACCTGTCCCCACCAGCGCGGTACCCCAGTGTTATACAGTGACAGACCCGTCCCCACCAGTACTGTACCCCAGTGTTATACAGTGACAGACCCGTCCCCACCAGTACTGTACCCCAGTGTTATATAGTGAAAGACCGGTGCTCACCAGTACTGTACCCCTGTGTTATACTGTGACCGACCCGTCCCCACCAGTACTGTACCCCAGTATTATACAGTGACCGACCTGTCCCCTCCAGTACTGTACCCCAGTGTTATACAGTGACAGGCTCATCGCCACCAGTACTGTTCCCAAGTGTTATACAGTGACAGACCTGTCCCCACCAGTACTGTACCCCTGTGTTACACAGTGACAGACCCGTCCCCACCAGTACTGTATCCCAGTGTTATACAGTGACAGACCCGTCCCCACCAGTACTGTACCCCAGTGTTATACAGTGACAGATCCGTACCCACCAGTACTGTACCCCAGTGTTATACAGTGACAGACCTGTCCCCACCAGTACTGTACCCCAGTGTTATACAGCGACCGACCCTTCCCCACCAGTACTGTACCCCTGTGTTATACAGTGACAGACCCGTCTCCACCAGTACTGTACCCCAGTGTTATACAGTGACAGACCCGTCCCCACCAGTACTGTACCCCAGTGTTATACAGTGAGAGACCTGTCCCCACCTGTACTGTACCCCAGTGTTATACAGTGACAGACCTGTCCCCACCAGTACTGTACCCCATTGTTATACAGTGACAGACCTGTCCCCACCAGTACTGTACCCCTGTGTTATACAGTGACAGACCCGTCCCCACCAGTACTGTACCACAGTGCTACACAGTGACAGACCCGTCCCCACCAGTACTGTACACCTGTGTTATACAGTGACAGACCTGTCCCAGCCAGTACTGTACCCCAGTGTTATACAGTGACAGACCTGTCCCCACTAGTGCTGTACCCTTGTGTTATACAGTGACAGACCTGTCCCCACCTGTACTGTTCCCCTGTGTTATACAGTGACAGAACCGTCCCCACTAGTACTGTACCCAAGTGTTATACAGTGACAGACCCGTCCCCACCAGTACTGTACCCCAGTGTTATACAGTGACAGACCCGTCCCCACCAGTACTGTACCCCAGTGTTATACAGTGACCCACCCGTCCCCACCAGTACTGTACCCCAGTGTTATACAGTGACCGACCCGTCCCCACCTGTACTGTGCCCCCGTGTTATACAGTGACCAACCCGTCCCCACCATTACTGTTCCCCAGTGTTGTGCAGTAACAGACCTGTCCCCACCTGTACTGTACCCCAGTGTTATACAGTGACAGACCCGTCCCCACCAGTACTGTCCCCCAGTGTTATACAGTGTCAGACCCGTCCCCACCAGTATTTTACCCCAGTGTTACACATTGACAGACCCGTCCCCATCAGTACTGTACCCCAGTGTTATACAGTGTCAGAGCCGTCCCCACCAGTACTGTACCCCAGTGTTATACAGTGACAGACCCGTCCCCACCTGTACTGTACCCCAGTGTTATACAGTTAGAGACCTGTCCCCACCAGTACTGTACCGCATTGTTATACAGTGACAGACCTGTCCCCGCCAGTACTTTACCCCTGTGTTATACAGTGACAGACCCGTCTCCACCAGTAGTGTAGCCCAGTGTTATACAGTTACAGACCCGTCCCCACCAGTACTGTACCCCAGTGTTACACAGTGACAGACCTGTCCCCACCAGTACTGTACCCCTGTGTTTTTCAGTGTCTGACCCGTCCCCACCAGTACTGTACCCCAGTGTTATACAGTGACAGACCTGTCCCCACCAGTACTGTACCCCTGTGTTATTCAGTGTCAGACCTGTCCCCTCCAGTACTGTACCCCAGTGTTATACAGTGACAGACCCGTCCTCACCAGTACTTTATGCCAGTGTTATGCAGTGACAGACCCGTCCCCACCAGTACTGTATCCCAGTGTTATACAGTGACAGACCTGTCCGCACCAGTACTGTACCCCAGTGTTATACAGTGACAGACCCGTCCCCACCTGTACTGTATCCCAGTGTTATACAGTGAAAGTCCCGTCCCCACCAGTACTGTACCCCAGTGTTATACAGTCACAGACCCACCTCCACCAGTACTGTCCCCCAGTGTTATACAGTGACAGACCCATCCCGACCGGTGCTGTACCCCAGTGTGATACAGTGTCAGACCCGACCCCACCAGTACTGTATCCCAGTGTTATACAGTGACAGACCTGTCCCCACCAGTACTGTACCCCAGTGTTATACAGTGACAGACCCGTCCCCACCTGTACTGTATCCCGGTGTTATACAGTGAAAGACCCGTCCCCACCAGTACTGTACCCCAGTGTTATACATTGACAGACCCATCCCCACCAGTACTGTACCCCAGTGTTATACAGTGACAGACCCGTCCCCACCAGTAATGTACCCCAGTGTGACACAGTGACAGACCCGTCCCCCCCTGTACTGTACCCCTGTGTTATACAGTGACAGACCTGTCCCCACCAATACTGTACCCCAGTGTTATACAGTGACGGACACGTCCCCACCAGTACTGTACCCCAGTGGTATACAGTGACAGACCCGTCCCCACCAGTACTGTACCCCAGTGTTATACAGTGACAGACCCGTCCCCACCAGTACTGTACCCCAGTGTTAGACAGTGACATACCCGTCACCACCAGTACTGTTCCCCATTGTTATACCGTTACAGACCCGTCCCCACCAGTGCTGTACCCCAGTGTTATACAGTGACAGACCCGTCCCACCAGTACTGTACCCCAGTGTTACACATTGACAGTCCCGTCCCCACCAGTACTGTACCCCAGTGTTATACAGTGACAGACCCGTGCCCACCAGTACTGTTCCCCAGTGTTATACAGTGACAGACCTATCCCCACCAGTACTTTTCCCCAGTGTTATACAGTGACCGACCCGTCCCCACCAGTACTGTACCCCAGTGTTATACAGTGACAGACCCGTCCCCACCCGTACTGTACCCCAGTGTTATATAGTGAAAGACCGGTGCTCACCAGTACTGTACCCCTGTGTTATACTGTGACCGACCCGTCCCCACCAGTACTGTACCCCAGTATTATACAGTGACTGACCTGTCCCCTCCAGTACTGTACCCCAGTGTTATACAGTGACAGGCTCGTCGCCACCAGTACTGTTCCCAAGTGTTATACAGTGACAGACCTGTCCCCACCAGTACTGTACCCCTGTGTTACACAGTGACAGACCCGTCCCCACCAGTACTGTATCCCAGTGTTATACAGTGACAGACCCGTCCCCACCAGTACTGTACCCCAGTGTTATACAGTGACTGATCCGTACCCACCAGTACTGTACCCCAGTGTTATACAGTGACAGACCTGTCCCCACCAGTACTGTACCCCAGTGTTATACAGCGACCGACCCTTCCCCACCAGTACTGTACCCCTGTGTTATACAGTGACAGACCCGTCTCCACCAGTACTGTACCCCAGTGTTATACAGTGACAGACCCGTCCCCACCAGTACTGTACCCCAGTGTTATACAGTGAGAGACCTGTCCCCACCTGTACTGTACCCCAGTGTTATACAGTGACAGACCTGTCCCCACCAGTACTGTACCCCATTGTTATACAGTGACAGACCTGTCCCCACCAGTACTGTACCCCTGTGTTATACAGTGACAGACCCGTCCCCACCAGTACTGTACCACAGTGCTATACAGTGACAGACCCGTCCCCACCAGTACTGTACCCCAGTGTTATACAGTGACAGACCCGTCCCCACCTGTACTGTGCCCCCATGTTATACAGTGACCAACCCGTCCCCACCATTACTGTTCCCCAGTGTTGTGCAGTAACAGACCTGTCCCCACCTGTACTGTACCCCAGTGTTATACAGTGACAGACCCGTCCCCACCAGTACTGTCCCCCAGTGTTATACAGTGTCAGACCCGTCCCCACCTGTATTTTACCCCAGTGTTACACATTGACAGACCCGTCCCCATCAGTACTGTACCCCAGTGTTATACAGTGTCAGAGCCGTCCCCACCAGTACTGTACCCCAGTGTTATACAGTGACAGACCCGTCCCCACCTGTTCTGTACCCCAGTGTTATACAGTTAGAGACCTGTCCCCACCAGTACTGTACCGCATTGTTATACAGTGACAGACCTGTCCCCGCCAGTACTTTACCCCTGTGTTATACAGTGACAGACCCGTCTCCACCAGTAGTGTAGCCCAGTGTTATACAGTTACAGACCCGTCCCCACCAGTACTGTACCCCAGTGTTACACAGTGACAGACCTGTCCCCACCAGTACTGTACCCCTGTGTTTTTCAGTGTCTGACCCGTCCCCACCAGTACTGTACCCCAGTGTTATACAGTGACAGACCTGTCCCCACCAGTACTGTACCCCTGTGTTATTCAGTGTCAGACCTGTCCCCTCCAGTACTGTACCCCAGTGTTATACAGTGACAGACCCGTCCTCACCAGTACTTTATGCCAGTGTTATGCAGTGACAGACCCGTCCCCACCAGTACTGTATCCCAGTGTTATACAGTGACAGACCTGTCTGCACCAGTACTGTACCCCAGTGTTATACAGTGACAGACCCGTCCCCACCTGTACTGTATCCCAGTGTTATACAGTGAAAGACCCGTCCCCACCAGTACTGTACCCCAGTGTTATACAGTCACAGACCCATCTCCACCAGTACTGTACCCCAGTGTTATACAGTGACAGACCCATCCCGACCTGTGCTGTACCCCAGTGTGATACAGTGTCAGACCCGACCCCACCAGTACTGTATCCCAGTGTTATACAGTGACAGACCTGTCCCCACCAGTACTGTACCCCAGTGTTATACAGTGACAGACCTGTCCCTCCAGTACTGTACCCCATTGTTATACAGTGACAGACCCGTCCCCACCTGTACTGTATCCCGGTGTTATACAGTGAAAGACCCGTCCCCACCAGTACTGTACCCCAGTGTTATACATTGACAGACCCATCCCCACCAGTACTGTACCCCAGTGTTATACAGTGACAGACCCGTCCCCACCAGTAATGTACCCCAGTGTGACACAGTGACAGACCCGTCCCCCCCTGTACTGTACCCCTGTGTTATACAGTGACAGACCTGTCCCCACCAATACTGTACCCCAGTGTTATACAGTGACGGACACGTCCCCACCAGTACTTTACCCCAGTGGTATACAGTGACAGACCCGTCCCCACCAGTACTGTACCCCAGTGTTATACAGTGACAGACCCGTCCCCACCAGTACTGTACCCCAGTGTTATACAGTGACAGACCCGTCCCCACCAGTACTGTAACCCTGTGTTATACAGTGACAGACCCGTCCCCACCAGTACTGTAACCCTGTGTTATACAGTGACAGACCCGTCCCCACCAGTACTGTACCCCTGTGTTATACAGTGACAGACCCATCCCCACCTGTACTGTAACCCATTGTTACACAGTGACAGACCCATCCCCGCCAGTACTGTACCCCAGTGTTATACAGTGAGAGACCCGTCCCCTCCAGTACTGTACCCCAGTGTTATACAGTGACAGACCCGTCCTCACCAGTACTTTATGCCAGTGTTATGCAGTGACAGACCCGTCCCCACCAGTACTGTACCCCAGTGTTATACAGTGACAGACCCGTCCCCACCTGTACTGTATCCCAGTGTTATACAGTGAAAGACCCGTCCCCACCAGTACTGTACCCCAGTGTTATACAGTCACAGACCCAACTCCACCAGTACTGTACCCCAGTGTTATACAGTGACAGACCCATCCCGACCAGTGCTGTACCCCAGTGTGATACAGTGTCAGACCCGACCCCACCAGTACTGTATCCCAGTGTTATACAGTGACAGACCTGTCCCCACCAGTACTGTACCCCAGTGTTATACAGTGACAGACCCGTCCCCACCTGTACTGTATCCCGGTGTTATACAGTGAAAAACCCGTCCCCACCAGTACTGTTCCCCAGTGTTATACATTGACAGACCCATCCCCACCAGTACTGTACCCCAGTGTTATACAGTGACAGACCCGTCCCCACGAGTAATGTACCCCAGTGTGACACAGTGACAGACCCGTCCCCCCCTGTACTGTACCCCTGTGTTATACAGTGACAGACCTGTCCCCACCAATACTGTACCCCAGTGTTATACAGTGATGGACACGTCCCCACCAGTACTGTACCCCAGTGGTATACAGTGACAGACCCGTCCCCACCAGTACTGTACCCCAGTGTTATACAGTGACAGACCCGTCCCCACCAGTACTGTACCCCAGTGTTATACAGTGACAGACCCGTCCCCATCAGTACTGTTACCCTGTGTTATACAGTGACAGACCCGTCCCCACCAGTACTGTAACCCTGTGTTATACAGTGACAGACCCGTCCCCACCAGTACTGTACCCCTGTGTTATACAGTGACAGACCCATCCCCACCTGTACTGTAACCCATTGTTACACAGTGACAGACCCATCCCCGCCAGTACTGTACCCCAGTGTTATACAGTGAGAGACCCGTCCCCACCAGTACTGTACCCCAGTGTTATATAGTGAAAGACCGGTGCTCACCAGTACTGTACTCCTGTGTTATGCTGTGACAGACCCGTCCCCACCTGTACTGTGCCCCCGTGTTATACAGTGACAGACCCATCCCGAACGGTGCTGTACCCCAGTGTGATACAGTGTCAGACCCGACCCCACCAGTACTGTATCCCAGTGTTATACAGTGACAGACCTGTCCCCACCAGTACTGTACCCCAGTGTTATACAGTGACAGACCCGTCCCCACCTGTACTGTATCCCGGTGTTATACAGTGAAAGACCCGTCCCCACCAGTACTGTACCCTAGTGTTATACATTGACAGACCCATCCCCACCAGTACTGTACCCCAGTGTTATACAGTGACAGACCCGTCCCCACCAGTAATGTACCCCAGTGTGACACAGTGACAGACCCGTCCCCCCCTGTACTGTACCCTGTGTTATACAGTGACAGACCTGTCCCCACCAATACTGTACCCCAGTGTTATACAGTGACGGACACGTCCCCACCAGTACTGTACCCCATTGTTATACAGTGACAGACCCGTCCCCACCAGTACTGTACCCCAGTGTTATACAGTGACAGACTCGTCCCCACCAGTACTGTAACCCTGTGTTATACAGTGACAGACCCGTCCCCACCAGTTCTGTAACCCTGTGTTATTCAGTGACAGACCCGTCCCCACCAGTACTGTACCCCTGTGTTATACAGTGACAGACCCATTCCCACCTGTACTGTAACCCATTGTTACACAGTGACAGACCCATCCCCACCAGTACTGTACCCCAGTGTTATACAGTGAGAGATCCGTCCCCTCCAGTACTGTACCCCAGTGTTATACAGTGACAGACCCGTCCTCACCAGTACTTTATGCCAGTGTTATGCAGTGACAGACCCGTCCCCACCAGTACTGTATCCCAGTGTTATACAGTGACAGACCTGTCCGCACCAGTACTGTACCCCAGTGTTATACAGTGACAGACCCGTCCCCACCTGTACTGTACCCCAGTGTTATACAGTTAGAGACCTGTCCCCACCAGTACTGTACCGCATTGTTATACAGTGACAGACCTGTCCCCGCCAGTACTTTACCCCTGTGTTATACAGTGACAGACCCGTCTCCACCAGTAGTGTAGCCCAGTGTTATACAGTTACAGACCCGTCCCCACCAGTACTGTACCCCAGTGTTACACAGTGACAGACCTGTCCCCACCAGTACTGTACCCCTGTGTTTTTCAGTGTCTGACCCGTCCCCACCAGTACTGTACCCCAGTGTTATACAGTGACAGACCTGTCCCCACCAGTACTGTACCCCTGTGTTATTCAGTGTCAGACCTGTCCCCTCCAGTACTGTACCCCAGTGTTATACAGTGACAGACCCGTCCTCACCAGTACTTTATGCCAGTGTTATGCAGTGACAGACCCGTCTCCACCAGTACTGTATCCCAGTGTTATACAGTGACAGACCTGTCCGCACCAGTACTGTACCCCAGTGTTATACAGTGACAGACCCGTCCCCACCTGTACTGTATCCCAGTGTTATACAGTGAAAGACCCGTCCCCACCAGTACTGTACCCCAGTGTTATACAGTCACAGACCCACCTCCACCAGTACTGTCCCCCAGTGTTATACAGTGACAGACCCATCCCGACCGGTGCTGTACCCCAGTGTGATACAGTGTCAGACCCGACCCCACCAGTACTGTATCCCAGTGTTATACAGTGACAGACCTGTCCCCACCAGTACTGTACCCCAGTGTTATACAGTGACAGACCCGTCCCCACCTGTACTGTATCCCGGTGTTATACAGTGAAAGACCCGTCCCCACCAGTACTGTACCCCAGTGTTATACATTGACAGACCCATCCCCACCAGTACTGTACCCCAGTGTTATACAGTGACAGACCCGTCCCCACCAGTAATGTACCCCAGTGTGACACAGTGACAGACCCGTCCCCCCCTGTACTGTACCCCTGTGTTATACAGTGACAGACCTGTCCCCACCAATACTGTACCCCAGTGTTATACAGTGACGGACACGTCCCCACCAGTACTGTACCCCAGTGGTATACAGTGACAGACCCGTCCCCACCAGTACTGTACCCCAGTGTTATACAGTGACAGACCCGTCCCCACCAGTACTGTACCCCAGTGTTAGACAGTGACATACCCGTCACCACCAGTACTGTTCCCCATTGTTATACCGTTACAGACCCGTCCCCACCAGTGCTGTACCCCAGTGTTATACAGTGACAGACCCGTCCCACCAGTACTGTACCCCAGTGTTACACATTGACAGTCCCGTCCCCACCAGTACTGTACCCCAGTGTTATACAGTGACAGACCCGTGCCCACCAGTACTGTTCCCCAGTGTTATACAGTGACAGACCTATCCCCACCAGTACTTTTCCCCAGTGTTATACAGTGACCGACCCGTCCCCACCAGTACTGTACCCCAGTGTTATACAGTGACAGACCCGTCCCCACCCGTACTGTACCCCAGTGTTATATAGTGAAAGACCGGTGCTCACCAGTACTGTACCCCTGTGTTATACTGTGACCGACCCGTCCCCACCAGTACTGTACCCCAGTATTATACAGTGACTGACCTGTCCCCTCCAGTACTGTACCCCAGTGTTATACAGTGACAGGCTCGTCGCCACCAGTACTGTTCCCAAGTGTTATACAGTGACAGACCTGTCCCCACCAGTACTGTACCCCTGTGTTACACAGTGACAGACCCGTCCCCACCAGTACTGTATCCCAGTGTTATACAGTGACAGACCCGTCCCCACCAGTACTGTACCCCAGTGTTATACAGTGACTGATCCGTACCCACCAGTACTGTACCCCAGTGTTATACAGTGACAGACCTGTCCCCACCAGTACTGTACCCCAGTGTTATACAGCGACCGACCCTTCCCCACCAGTACTGTACCCCTGTGTTATACAGTGACAGACCCGTCTCCACCAGTACTGTACCCCAGTGTTATACAGTGACAGACCCGTCCCCACCAGTACTGTACCCCAGTGTTATACAGTGAGAGACCTGTCCCCACCTGTACTGTACCCCAGTGTTATACAGTGACAGACCTGTCCCCACCAGTACTGTACCCCATTGTTATACAGTGACAGACCTGTCCCCACCAGTACTGTACCCCTGTGTTATACAGTGACAGACCCGTCCCCACCAGTACTGTACCACAGTGCTATACAGTGACAGACCCGTCCCCACCAGTACTGTACCCCAGTGTTATACAGTGACAGACCCGTCCCCACCTGTACTGTGCCCCCATGTTATACAGTGACCAACCCGTCCCCACCATTACTGTTCCCCAGTGTTGTGCAGTAACAGACCTGTCCCCACCTGTACTGTACCCCAGTGTTATACAGTGACAGACCCGTCCCCACCAGTACTGTCCCCCAGTGTTATACAGTGTCAGACCCGTCCCCACCTGTATTTTACCCCAGTGTTACACATTGACAGACCCGTCCCCATCAGTACTGTACCCCAGTGTTATACAGTGTCAGAGCCGTCCCCACCAGTACTGTACCCCAGTGTTATACAGTGACAGACCCGTCCCCACCTGTTCTGTACCCCAGTGTTATACAGTTAGAGACCTGTCCCCACCAGTACTGTACCGCATTGTTATACAGTGACAGACCTGTCCCCGCCAGTACTTTACCCCTGTGTTATACAGTGACAGACCCGTCTCCACCAGTAGTGTAGCCCAGTGTTATACAGTTACAGACCCGTCCCCACCAGTACTGTACCCCAGTGTTACACAGTGACAGACCTGTCCCCACCAGTACTGTACCCCTGTGTTTTTCAGTGTCTGACCCGTCCCCACCAGTACTGTACCCCAGTGTTATACAGTGACAGACCTGTCCCCACCAGTACTGTACCCCTGTGTTATTCAGTGTCAGACCTGTCCCCTCCAGTACTGTACCCCAGTGTTATACAGTGACAGACCCGTCCTCACCAGTACTTTATGCCAGTGTTATGCAGTGACAGACCCGTCCCCACCAGTACTGTATCCCAGTGTTATACAGTGACAGACCTGTCTGCACCAGTACTGTACCCCAGTGTTATACAGTGACAGACCCGTCCCCACCTGTACTGTATCCCAGTGTTATACAGTGAAAGACCCGTCCCCACCAGTACTGTACCCCAGTGTTATACAGTCACAGACCCATCTCCACCAGAACTGTACCCCAGTGTTATACAGTGACAGACCCATCCCGACCTGTGCTGTACCCCAGTGTGATACAGTGTCAGACCCGACCCCACCAGTACTGTATCCCAGTGTTATACAGTGACAGACCTGTCCCCACCAGTACTGTACCCCAGTGTTATACAGTGACAGACCTGTCCCTCCAGTACTGTACCCCATTGTTATACAGTGACAGACCCGTCCCCACCTGTACTGTATCCCGGTGTTATACAGTGAAAGACCCGTCCCCACCAGTACTGTACCCCAGTGTTATACATTGACAGACCCATCCCCACCAGTACTGTACCCCAGTGTTATACAGTGACAGACCCGTCCCCACCAGTAATGTACCCCAGTGTGACACAGTGACAGACCCGTCCCCCCCTGTACTGTACCCCTGTGTTATACAGTGACAGACCTGTCCCCACCAATACTGTACCCCAGTGTTATACAGTGACGGACCCGTCCCCACCAGTACTTTACCCCAGTGGTATACAGTGACAGACCCGTCCCCACCAGTACTGTACCCCAGTGTTATACAGTGACAGACCCGTCCCCACCAGTACTGTACCCCAGTGTTATACAGTGACAGACCCGTCCCCACCAGTACTGTAACCCTGTGTTATACAGTGACAGACCCGTCCCCACCAGTACTGTAACCCTGTGTTATACAGTGACAGACCCGTCCCCACCAGTACTGTACCCCTGTGTTATACAGTGACAGACCCATCCCCACCTGTACTGTAACCCATTGTTACACAGTGACAGACCCATCCCCGCCAGTACTGTACCCCAGTGTTATACAGTGAGAGACCCGTCCCCTCCAGTACTGTACCCCAGTGTTATACAGTGACAGACCCGTCCTCACCAGTACTTTATGCCAGTGTTATGCAGTGACAGACCCGTCCCCACCAGTACTGTACCCCAGTGTTATACAGTGACAGACCCGTCCCCACCTGTACTGTATCCCAGTGTTATACAGTGAAAGACCCGTCCCCACCAGTACTGTACCCCAGTGTTATACAGTCACAGACCCAACTCCACCAGTACTGTACCCCAGTGTTATACAGTGACAGACCCATCCCGACCAGTGCTGTACCCCAGTGTGATACAGTGTCAGACCCGACCCCACCAGTACTGTATCCCAGTGTTATACACTGACAGACCTGTCCCCACCAGTACTGTACCCCACTGTTATACAGTGACAGACCCGTCCCCACCTGTACTGTATCCCGGTGTTATACAGTGAAAAACCCGTCCCCACCAGTACTGTTCCCCAGTGTTATACATTGACAGACCCATCCCCACCAGTACTGTACCCCAGTGTTATACAGTGACAGACCCGTCCCCACGAGTAATGTACCCCAGTGTGACACAGTGACAGACCCGTCCCCCCCTGTACTGTACCCCTGTGTTATACAGTGACAGACCTGTCCCCACCAATACTGTACCCCAGTGTTATACAGTGATGGACACGTCCCCACCAGTACTGTACCCCAGTGGTATACAGTGACAGACCCGTCCCCACCAGTACTGTACCCCAGTGTTATACAGTGACAGACCCGTCCCCACCAGTACTGTACCCCAGTGTTATACAGTGACAGACCCGTCCCCATCAGTACTGTTACCCTGTGTTATACAGTGACAGACCCGTCCCCACCAGTACTGTAACCCTGTGTTATACAGTGACAGACCCGTCCCCACCAGTACTGTACCCCTGTGTTATACAGTGACAGACCCATCCCCACCTGTACTGTAACCCATTGTTACACAGTGACAGACCCATCCCCGCCAGTACTGTACCCCAGTTTTATACAGTGAGAGACCCGTCCCCACCAGTACTGTACCCCAGTGTTATATAGTGAAAGACCGGTGCTCACCAGTACTGTACTCCTGTGTTATGCTGTGACAGACCCGTCCCCACCTGTACTGTGCCCCCGTGTTATACAGTGACAGACCCATCCCGAACGGTGCTGTACCCCAGTGTGATACAGTGTCAGACCCGACCCCACCAGTACTGTATCCCAGTGTTATACAGTGACAGACCTGTCCCCACCAGTACTGTACCCCAGTGTTATACAGTGACAGACCCGTCCCCACCTGTACTGTATCCCGGTGTTATACAGTGAAAGACCCGTCCCCACCAGTACTGTACCCTAGTGTTATACATTGACAGACCCATCCCCACCAGTACTGTACCCCAGTGTTATACAGTGACAGACCCGTCCCCACCAGTAATGTACCCCAGTGTGACACAGTGACAGACCCGTCCCCCCTTGTACTGTACCCTGTGTTATACAGTGACAGACCTGTCCCCACCAATACTGTACCCCAGTGTTATACAGTGACGGACACGTCCCCACCAGTACTGTACCCCAGTGGTATACATTGACAGACCCGTCCCCACCAGTACTGTACCCCATTGTTATACAGTGAGAGATCCGTCCCCTCCAGTACTGTACCCCAGTGTTATACAGTGACAGACCCGTCCTCACCAGTACTTTATGCCAGTGTTATGCAGTGACAGACCCGTCCCCACCAGTACTGTATCCCAGTGTTATACAGTGACAGACCTGTCCGCACCAGTACTGTACCCCAGTGTTATACAGTGACAGACCCGTCCCCACCTGTACTGTATCCCAGTGTTATACAGTGAAAGACCCGTCCCCACCAGTACTGTACCCCAGTGTTATACAGTCACAGACCCATCTCCACCAGTACTGTACCCCAGTGTTATACAGTGACAGACCCATCCCGACCAGTGCTGTACCCCAGTGTGATACCGTGTCAGACCCGACCCCACCAGTTCTGTATCCCAGTGTTATACAGTGACAGACCTGTCCCCACCAGTACTGTACCCCAGTGTTATACAGTGACAGACCCGTCCCCACCTGTACTGTATCCCGGTGTTATACAGTGAAAGACCCGTCCCCACCAGTACTGTACCCCAGTGTTATACATTGACAGACCCATCCCCACCAGTACTGTACCCCAGTGTTATACAGTGACAGACCCGTCCCCACCAGTAATGTACCCCAGTGTGACACAGTGACTGACCCGTCCCCCCCTGTACTGTACCCCTGTGTTATACAGTGACAGACCTGTCCCCACCAATACTGTACCCCAGTGTTATACAGTGACGGACACGTCCCCACCAGTACTGTACCCCAGTGGTATACAGTGACAGACCCGTCCCCACCAGTACTGTACCCCAGTGTTATACAGTGACAGACCCGTCCCCACCAGTACTGTAACCCTGTGTTATACAGTGACAGACCCGTCCCCACCAGTAGTGTAACCCTGCGTTATACAGTGACAGACCCGTCCCCACCAGTACTGTACCCCTGTGTTATGCAGTGACAGACCCATCCCCACCTGTACTGTAACCCATTGTTACACAGTGACAGACCCATCCCCGCCAGTACTGTACCCCAGTGTTATACAGTGAGAGACCCGTCCCCACCAGTACTGTACCCCAGTGTTATATAGTGAAAGACCGGTGCTCACCAATACTGTACCCCTGTGTTATACTGTGACAGACCCTTCCCCACCTGTACTGTGCCCCCGTGTTGTACAGTGACCAACCCGTCCCCACCATTACTGTTCCCCAGTGTTGTGCAGTAACAGACCTGTCCCCACCTGTACTGTACCCCAGTGTTATACAGTGACAGACCCGTCCCCACCAGTACTGTCTCCCAGTGTTATACAGTGTCAGACCCGTCCCCACCAGTATTTTACCCCAGTGTTACACATTGACAGACCCGTCCCCATCAGTACTGTACCCCAGTGTTATACAGTGTCAGAGCCGTCCCCACCAGTACTGTACCCCAGTGTTATACAGTGACAGACCCGTCCCCACCTGTACTGTACCCCAGTGTTATACAGTTAGAGACGTGTCCCCACCAGTACTGTACCGCATTGTTATACAGTGACAGACCTGTCCCCGCCAGTACTTTATACTTGTGTTATACAGTGACAGACCCGTCTCCACCAGTAGTGTTGCCCAGTGTTATACAGTTACATACCCGTCCCCACCAGTACTGTACCCCAGTGTTACACAGTGACAGACCTGTCCCCACCAGTACTGTACCCCTGTGTTTTTCAGTGTCTGACCCGTCCCCACCAGTACTGTACCCCAGTGTTATACAGTGACAGTCCTGTCCCCACCAGTACTGTACCCCTGTGTTATTCAGTGTCAGACCTGTCCCCTCCAGTACTGTACCCCAGTGTTATACAGTGACAGACCCGTCCTCACCAGTACTTTATGCCAATGTTATGCAGTGACAGACCCGTCCCCACCAGTACTGTATCCCAGTGTTATACAGTGACAGACCTGTCCGCACCAGTACTGTACCCCAGTGTTATACAGTGACAGACCCTTCCCCACCTGTACTGTATCCCAGTGTTATACAGTGAAAGACCCGTCCCCACCAGTACTGTACCCCAGTGTTATACAGTCACAGACCCATCTCCACCAGTACTGTACCCCAGTGTTATACAGTGACAGACCCATCCCGACCAGTGCTGTACCCCAGTGTGATACAGTGTCAGGCCCGACCCCACCAGTACTGTATCCCAGTGTTATACAGTGACAGACCTGTCCCCACCAGTACTGTACCCCAGTGTTATACAGTGTCAGACCCGTCCCCACCTGTACTGTATCCCGGTGTTATACAGTGAAAGACCCGTCCCCACCAGTACTGTACCCCAGTGTTATACATTGACAGACCCATCCCCACCAGTACTGTACCCCAGTGTTATACAGTGACAGACCCGTCCCCACCAGTAATGTACCCCAGTGTGACACAGTGACAGACCCGTCCCCCCCTGTACTGTACCCCTGTGTTATACAGTGACAGACCTGTCCCCACCAGTACTGTACCCCAGTGGTATACAGTGACAGACCCGTCCCCACCAGTACTGTACCCCAGTGTTATACAGTGACGGACCCGTCCCCACCAGTACTGTACCCCAGTGTTATACAGTCACAGACCCGTCCCCACCAGTACTGTAACCCTGTGTTATACAGTGACAGACCCGTCCCCACCAGTACTGTACCCCTGTGTTATACAGTGACAGACCCGTCCCCACCTGTACTGTAACCCATTGTTACACAGTGACAGACCCATCCCTGCCAGTACTGTACCCCAGTGTTATACAGTGAGAGACCCGTCCCCACCAGTACTGTACCCCAGTGTTATATAGTGAAAGACCGGTGCTCACCAGTACTGTACCCCTGTGTTATACTGTGACCGACCCGTCCCCACCAGTACTGTACCCCAGTATTATACAGTGACAGACCTGTCCCCTCCAGTACTGTACCCCAGTGTTATACAGTGACAGGCTCGTCGCCACCAGTACTGTTCCCAAGTGTTATACAGTGACAGACCTGTCCCCGCCAGTACTGTACCCCTGTGTTACACAGTGACAGACCCGTCCCCACCAGTACTGTATCCCAGTGTTATACAGTGACAGACCCGTCCCCACCAGTACTGTACCCCAGTGTTATCCAGTGACAGATCCGTACCCACCAGTACTGTTCCCCAGTGTTATACAGTGACAGACCTGTCCCCACCAGTACTGTACCCCAGTGTTATACAGCGACCGACCCGTCCCCACCAGTACTGTACCCCTGTGTTATACAGTGACAGACCCGTCTCCACCAGTACTGTACCCCCGTGTTATACAGTGACAGACCCGTCCCCACCAGTACTGTACCACAGTGCTATACAGTGACAGACCCGTCCCCACCATTCCTGTACCCCTGTGTTATACAGTTACAGACCCGTCCCCACCAGGACTGTACCCCAGTGTTATACAGTGACAGACCTGTCCCAGCCAGTACTGTACCCCAGTGTTATACAGTGACAGACCTGTCCCCACCAGTACTGTACCCATGTGTTATACAGTGACAGACCCGTCCCCACCCGTACTGTACCCCAGTGTTATACAGTGACCCACCCATCCCCACCAGTACTGTACCCCAGTGTTATACAGTGACAGACCCATCCCCACCTGTACTGTGCCCCCGTGTTATACAGTGACCAACCCGTCCCCACCATTACTGTTCCCCAGTGTTGTGCAGTAACAGACCTGTCCCCACCTGTACTGTACCCCAGTGTTATACAGTGACAGACCCGTCCCCACCAGTACTGTCCCCCAGTGTTATACAGTGTCAGACCCGTCCCCACCAGTACTTTACCCCAGTGTTACACATTGACAGACCCGTCCCCATCAGTACTGTACCCCAGTGTTATACAGTGTCAGACCCGTCCCCACCAGTACTGTACCCCAGTGTTATACAGTGACAGACCCATCCCCACCAGTACTGTACCCCAGTGTTATACAGTTACAGACCCGTCCCCACCAGTAATGTACCCCAGTGTGACACAGTGACAGACCCGTCCTCCCCTGTACTGTACCCCTGTGTTATACAGTGACAGACCTGTCCCCACCAATACTGTACCCCAGTGTTATACAGTGACGGACACGTCCCCACCAGTACTGTACCCCACTGGTATACAGTGTCAGACCCGTCCCCACCAGTACTGTACCCCAGTCTTATACAGTGACAGACCCGTCCCCACCAGTAATGTACCCCAGTGTTATACAGTGACAGACCCGTCCCCACCAGTACTGTAACCCTGTGTTATACAGTGACAGACCCGTCCCCACCAGTACTGTAACCCTGTGTTATACAGTGACAGACCCGTCCCCACCAGTACTGTACCCCTGTGTTATACAGTGACAGACCCATCCCCACCTGTACTGTAACCCATTGTTACACAGTGACAGACCTTTCCCCGCCAGTACTGTACCCCAGTGTTATACAGTGAGAGACCCGTCCCCTCCAGTACTGTACCCCAGTGTTATACAGTGACAGACCCGTCCTCACCAGTACTTTATGCCAGTGTTATGCAGTGACAGACCTGTCCCCACCAGTATTGTATCCCAGTGTTATACAGTGACAGACCTGTCCGCACCAGTACTGTACCCCAGTGTTATACAGTGACAGACCCGTCCCCACCTGTACTGTATCCGTGTTATACAGTGAAAGACCCGTCCCCACCAGTACTGTACCCCAGTGTTATACAGTCACAGACCCATCTCCACCAGTACTGTACCCCAGTGTTATACAGTGACAGACCCATCCCGACCAGTGCTGTACCCCAGTGTGATACAGTGTCAGACCCGACCCCACCAGTACTGTATCCCAGTGTTATACAGTGACAGACCTGTCCCCACCAGTACTGTACCCCAGTGGTATACAGTGACAGACCCGTCCCCACCAGTACTGTACCCCAGTGTTATACAGTGACAGACCCGTCCCCACCAGTACTGTACCCCAGTGTTATACAGTGACAGACCCGTCCCCACCAGTACTGTAACCCTGTGTTATACAGTGACAGACCCGTCCCCACCAGTACTGTACCCCTGTGTTATACAGTGACAGACCCGTCCCCACCTGTACTGTAACCCATTGTTACACAGTGACAGACCCATCCCTGCCAGTACTGTACCCCAGTGTTATACAGTGAGAGACCCGTCCCCACCAGTACTGTACCCCAGTGTTATATAGTGAAAGACCGGTGCTCACCAGTACTGTACCCCTGTGTTATACTGTGACCGACCCGTCCCCACCAGTACTGTACCCCAGTATTATACAGTGACAGACCTGTCCCCTCCAGTACTGTACCCCAGTGTTATACAGTGACAGGCTCGTCGCCACCAGTACTGTTCCCAAGTGTTATACAGTGACAGACCTGTCCCCGCCAGTACTGTACCCCTGTGTTACACAGTGACAGACCCGTCCCCACCAGTACTGTATCCCAGTGTTATACAGTGACAGACCCGTCCCCACCAGTACTGTACCCCAGTGTTATCCAGTGACAGATCCGTACCCACCAGTACTGTTCCCCAGTGTTATACAGTGACAGACCTGTCCCCACCAGTACTGTACCCCAGTGTTATACAGCGACCGACCCGTCCCCACCAGTACTGTACCCCTGTGTTATACTGTGACAGACCCGTCTCCACCAGTACTGTACCCCAGTGTTATACAGTGACAGACCTGTCCCCACCAGTACTGTACCCATGTGTTATACAGTGACAGACCCGTCCCCACCAGTACTGTACCCCAGTGTTATACAGTGACCCACCCGTCCCCACCAGTACTGTACCCCAGTGTTATACAGTGACAGACCCATCCCCACCTGTACTGTGCCCCCGTGTTATACAGTGACCAACCCGTCCCCACCATTACTGTTCCCCAGTGTTGTGCAGTAACAGACCTGTCCCCACCTGTACTGTACCCCAGTGTTATACAGTGACAGACCCATCCCCACCAGTACTGTCCCCCAGTGTTATACAGTGTCAGACCCGTCCCCACCAGTACTTTACCCCAGTGTTACACATTGACAGACCCGTCCCCATCAGTACTGTACCCCAGTGTTATACAGTGTCAGACCCGTCCCCACCAGTACTGTACCCCAGTGTTATACAGTGACAGACCCATCCCCACCTGTACTGTACCCCTGTGTTATACAGTTAGAGACCTGTCCCCACCAGTACTGTACCGCATTGTTATACAGTGACAGACCTGTCCCCGCCAGTACTTTACCCCTGTGTTATACAGTGACAGACCCGTCTCCACCAGTAGTGTAGCCCAGTGTTATACAGTTACAGACCCGCCCCCACCAGTACTGTACCCCAGTGTTACACAGTGACAGACCTGTCCCCACCAGTACTGTACCGCTGTGTTTTTCAGTGTCTGACCCGTCCCCACCAGTACTGTACCCCAGTGTTATACAGTGACAGACCTGTCCCCACCAGTACTGTACCCCTGTGTTATTCAGTGTCAGACCTTTCCCCTCCAGTACTGTACCCCAGTGTTATACAGTGACTGACCCGTCCTCACCAGTACTTTATGCCAGTGTTATGCAGTGACAGACCCGTCCCCACCAGTACTGTATCCCAGTGTTATACAGTGGCAGACCCGTCCCCACCAGTACTGTACCCCAGTGTTATACAGTGACAGACCCGTCCCCACCAGTACTGTAACCCTGTGTTATACAGTGACAGACCCGTCCCCACCAGTAGTGTAACCCTGCGTTATACAGTGACAGACCCGTCCCCACCAGTACTGTACCCCTGTGTTATACAGTGACAGACCCATCCCCACCTGTACTGTAACCCATTGTTACACAGTGACAGACCCATCCCCGCCAGTACTGTACACCAGTGATATACAGTGAGAGACCCGTCCCCACCAGTACTGTACCCCAGTGTTATATAGTGAAAGACCGGTGCTCACCAATACTGTACCCCTGTGTTATACTGTGACAGACCCGTCCCCACCTGTACTGTGCCACCGTGTTATACAGTGACAGACCCGTCCCCACCATTACTGTTCCCCAGTGTTGTGCTGTAACAGACCTGTCCCCACCTGTACTGTACCCCAGTGTTATACAGTGACAGACCCGTCCCCACCAGTACTGTCCCCCAGAGGTTTACAGTGTCAGACCCGTCCCCACCAGTATTTTACCCCAGTGTTACACATTGACAGACCCGTCCCCATCAGTACTGTACCCCAGTGTTATACAGTGTCAGAGCCGTCCCCACCAGTACTGTACCCCAGTGTTATACTGTGACAGACCCGTCCCCACCTGTACTGTACCCCAGTGTTATACAGTTAGAGACGTGTCCCCACCAGTACTGTACCGCATTGTTATACAGTGACAGACCTGTCCCCGCCAGTACTTTATACTTGTGTTATACAGTGACAGACCCGTCTCCACCAGTATTGTAGACCAGTGTTATACAGTTACAGACCCGTCCCCACCAGTACTGTACCCCAGTGTTACACAGTGACAGACCTGTCCCCAGCAGTACTGTGCCCCTGTGTTTTTCAGTGTCTGACCCGTCCCCACCAGTACTGTACCCCAGTGTTATACAGTGACAGTCCTGTCCCCACCAGTACTGTACCCCTGTGTTATTCAGTGTCAGACCTGTCCCCTCCAGTACTGTACCCCAGTGTTATACAGTGACAGACCCGTCCTCACCAGTACTTTATGCCAGTGTTATGCAGTGACAGACCCGTCCCCACCAGTACTGTATCCCAGTGTTATACAGTGACAGACCTGTCCGCACCAGTACTGTACCCCAGTGTTATACAGTGACAGACCCGTCCCCACCTGTACTGTATCCCAGTGTTATACAGTGAAAGACCCGTCCCCACCAGTACTGTACCCCAGTGTTATACAGTCACAGACCCATCTCCACCAGTACTGTACCCCAGTGTTATACAGTGACAGACCCATCCCGACCGGTGCTGTACCCCAGTGTGATACAGTGTCAGACCCGACCCCACCAGTACTGTATCCCAGTGTTATACAGTGACAGACCTGTCCCCACCACTACTGTACCCCAGTGTTATACAGTGACAGACCCGTCCCCACCTGTACTGTATCCCGGTGTTATACAGTGAAAGACCCGTCCCCACCAGTACTGTACCCCAGTGTTATACATTGACAGACCCATCCCCACCAGTACTGTACCCCAGTGTTATACAGTGACAGACCCGTCCCCACCAGTAATGTACCCCAGTGTGACACAGTGACAGACCCGTCCCCCCCCTGTACTGTACCCCTGTGTTATACAGTGACAGACCTGTCCCCACCAATACTGTACCCCAGTGTTATACAGTGACGGACACGTCCCCACCAGTACTGTACCCCAGTGGTATACAGTGACAGACCCGTCCCCACCAGTACTGTACCCCAGTGTTATACAGTGACAGACCCGTCCCCACCAGTACTGTACCCCAGTGTTATACAGTGACAGACCCGTCCCCACCAGTACTGTAACCCTGTGTTATACAGTGACAGACCCGTCCCCACCAGTACTGTAACCCTGTGTTATACAGTGACAGACCCGTCCCCACCAGTACTGTACCCCTGTGTTATACAGTGACAGACCCTTCCCCACCTGTACTGTAACCCATTGTTACACAGTGACAGACCCATCCCCGCCAGTACTGTACCCCAGTGTTATACAGTGAGAGACCCGTCCCCTCCAGTACTGTACCCCAGTGTTATACAGTGACAGACCCGTCCTCACCAGTACTTTATGCCAGTGTTATGCAGTGACAGACCCGTCCCCACCAGTACTGTATCCCAGTGTTATACAGTGACAGACCTGTCCGCACCAGTACTGTACCCCAGTGTTATACAGTGACAGACCTGTCCGCACCAGTACTGTACCCCAGTGTTATACAGTGACAGACCCGTCCCCACCTGTACTGTAACCCTGTGTTATACAGTGACAGACCCGTCCCCACCAGTACTGTACCCCTGTGTTATACAGTGACAGACCCATCCCCACCTGTACTGTAACCCATTGTTACACAGTGACAGACCCATCCCCGCCAGTACTGTACCCCAGTGTTATACAGTGAGAGACCCGTCCCCACCAGTACTGTACCCCAGTGTTATATAGTGAAAGACCGGTGCTCACCAGTACTGTACCCCTCTGTTCTACTGTGACCGACCCGTCCCCACCAGTACTGTACCCCAGTATTATACAGTGACAGACCTGTCCCCTCCAGTACTGTACCCCAGTGTTATACAGTGACAGGCTCATCGCCACCAGTACTGTTCCCAAGTGTTATACAGTGACAGACCTGTCCCCGCCAGTACTGTACCCCAGTGTTACTCAGTGACAGACCCGTCCCCACCAGTACTGTATCCCAGTGTTATACAGTGACAGACCCGTCCCCACCAGTACTGTACCCCAGTGTTATACAGTGACAGATCCGTACCCACCAGTACTGTTCCCCAGTGTTATACAGTGACAGACCTGTCCCCACCAGTACTGTACCCCAGTGTTATACAGTTAGAGACCTGTCCCCACCAGTACTGTACCGCATTGTTATACAGTGACAGACCTGTCCCCGCCAGTACTTTACCCCTGTGTTATACAGTGACAGACCCGTCTCCACCAGTAGTGTAGCCCAGTGTTATACAGTTACAGACCCGCCCCCACCAGTACTGTACCCCAGTGTTACACAGTGACAGACCTGTCCCCACCAGTACTGTACCCCTGTGTTTTTCAGTGTCTGACCGGTCCCCACCAGTACTGTACCCCAGTGTTATACAGTGACAGACCTGTCCCCACCAGTACTGTACCCCTGTGTTATTCAGTGTCAGACCTTTCCCCTCCAGTACTGTACCCCAGTGTTATACAGTGACTGACCCGTCCTCACCAGTACTTTATGCCAGTGTTATGCAGTGACAGACCCGTCCCCACCAGTACTGTATCCCAGTGTTATACAGTGACAGACCTGTCCGCACCAGTACTGTACCCCAGTGTTATACAGTGACAGACCCGTCCCCACCTGTACTGTATCCCAGTGTTATACAGTGAAAGACCCGTCCCCACCAGTACTGTACCCCAGTGTTATACAGTCACAGACCCATCCCCACCAGTACTGTACCCCAGTGTTATACAGTGACAGACCCGTCCCGACCAGTGCTGTACCCCAGTGTGATACAGTGTCAGACCCGACCCCACCTGTACTGTATCCCAGTGTTATACAGTGACAGACCTGTCCCCACCAGTACTGTACCCCAGTGTTATACAGTGACAGACCTGTCCCCACCTGTACTGTATCCCAGTGTTATACAGTGAAAGACCCGTCCCCACCAGTACTGTACCCCAGTGTTATACGTTGACAGACCCATCCCCACCAGTACTGTACCCCAGTGTTATACAGTGACAGACCCGTCCCCACCAGTACTGTAACCCTGTGTTATACAGTGACAGACCCGTCCCCACCAGTACTGTAACCTTGTGTTATACAGTGACAGACCCGTCACCACCAGTACTGTACCCCTGTGTTATACAGTGACAGAGCCATCCCCACCTGTACTGTAACCCATTGTTACACAGTGACAGACCCGTCCCCACCAGTACTGTGCCCCCGTGTTATACAGTGACCACCCCGTCCCCACCATTACTGTTCCCCAGTGTTGTGCAGTAACAGACCTGTCCCCACCTGTACTGTACCCCAGTGTTATACAGTGACAGACCCGTCCCCACCAGTACTGTCCCCCAGTGTTATACAGTGTCAGACCCGTCCCCACCAGTACTTTACCCCAGTGTTACACATTGACAGACCCGTCCCCATCAGTACTGTACCCCAGTGTTATACAGTGTCAGACCCGTCCCCACCAGTACTGTACCCCAGTGTTATACAGTGACAGACCCATCCCCACCTGTACTGTACCCCTGTGTTATACAGTTAGAGACCTGTCCCCACCAGTACTGTACCACATTGTTATACAGTGACAGACCTGTCCCCGCCAGTACTTTACCCCTGTGTTATACAGTGACAGACCCGTCTCCACCAGTAGTGTAGCCCAGTGTTATACAGTTACAGACCCGCCCCCACCAGTACTGTACCCCAGTGTTACACAGTGACAGACCTGTCCCCACCAGTACTGTACCGCTGTGTTTTTCAGTGTCTGACCCGTCCCCACCAGTACTGTACCCCAGTGTTATACAGTGACAGACCTGTCCCCACCAGTACTGTACCCCTGTGTTATTCAGTGTCAGACCTTTCCCCTCCAGTACTGTACCCCAGTGTTATACAGTGACTGACCCGTCCTCACCAGTACTTTATGCCAGTGTTATGCAGTGACAGACCCGTCCCCACCAGTACTGTATCCCAGTGTTATACAGTGGCAGACCCGTCCCCACCAGTACTGTACCCCAGTGTTATACAGTGACAGACCCGTCCCCACCAGTACTGTAACCCTGTGTTATACAGTGACAGACCCGTCCCCACCAGTAGTGTAACCCTGCGTTATACAGTGACAGACCCGTCCCCACCAGTACTGTACCCCTGTGTTATACAGTGACAGACACATCCCCACCTGTACTGTAACCCATTGTTACACAGTGACAGACCCATCCCCGCCAGTACTGTACACCAGTGATATACAGTGAGAGACCCGTCCCCACCAGTACTGTACCCCAGTGTTATATAGTGAAAGACCGGTGCTCACCAATACTGTACCCCTGTGTTATACTGTGACAGACCCGTCCCCACCTGTACTGTGCCCCCGTGTTATACAGTGACAGACCCGTCCCCACCAGTACTGTTCCCCAGTGTTGTGCAGTAACAGACCTGTCCCCACCTGTACTGTACCCCAGTGTTATACAGTGACAGACCCGTCCCCACCAGTACTGTCCCCCAGAGTTATACAGTGTCAGACCCGTCCCCACCAGTATTTTACCCCAGTGTTACACATTGACAGACCCGTCCCCATCAGTACTGTACCCCAGTGTTATACAGTGTCAGAGCCGTCCCCACCAGTACTGTACCCCAGTGTTATACAGTGACAGACCCGTCCCCACCTGTACTGTACCCCAGTGTTATACAGTTAGAGACGTGTCCCCACCAGTACTGTACCGCATTGTTATACAGTGACAGACCTGTCCCCTCCAGTACTTTATACTTGTGTTATACAGTGACAGACCCGTCTCCACCAGTAGTGTAGCCCAGTGTTATACAGTTACAGACCCGTCCCCACCAGTACTGTACCCCAGTGTTACACAGTGACAGACCTGTCCCCACCAGTACTGTACCCCTGTGTTTTTCAGTGTCTGACCCGTCCCCACCAGTACTGTACCCCAGTGTTATACAGTGACAGTCCTGTCCCCACCAGTACTGTACCCCTGTGTTATTCAGTGTCAGACCTGTCCCCTCCAGTACTGTACCCCAGTGTTATACAGTGACAGACCCGTCCTCACCAGTACTTTATGCCAGTGTTATGCAGTGACAGACCCGTCCCCACCAGTACTGTATCCCAGTGTTATACAGTGACAGACCTGTCCGCACCAGTACTGTACCCCAGTGTTATACAGTGACAGACCCGTCCCCACCTGTACTGTATCCCAGTGTTATACAGTGAAAGACCCGTCCCCACCAGTACTGTACCCCAGTGTTATACAGTCACAGACCCATCTCCACCAGTACTGTACCCCAGTGTTATACAGTGACAGACCCATCCCGACCGGTGCTGTACCCCAGTGTGATACAGTGTCAGACCCGACCCCACCAGTACTGTATCCCAGTGTTATACAGTGACAGACCTGTCCCCACCAGTACTGTACCCCAGTGTTATACAGTGACAGACCCGTCCCCACCTGTACTGTATCCCGGTGTTATACAGTGAAAGACCCGTCCCCACCAGTACTGTACCCCAGTGTTATACATTGACAGACCCATCCCCACCAGTACTGTGCCCCAGTGTTATACAGTGACAGACCCGTCCCCACCAGTAATGTACCCCAGTGTGACACAGTGACAGACCCGTCCCCCCCTGTACTGTACCCCTGTGTTATACAGTGACAGACCTGTCCCCACCAATACTGTACCCCAGTGTTATACAGTGACGGACACGTCCCCACCAGTACTGTACCCCAGTGGTATACAGTGACAGACCCGTCCCCACCAGTACTGTACCCCAGTGTTATACAGTGACAGACCCGTCCCCACCAGTACTGTACCCCAGTGTTATACAGTGACAGACCCGTCCCCACCAGTACTGTAACCCTGTGTTATACAGTGACAGACCCGTCCCCACCAGTACTGTAACCCTGTGTTATACAGTGACAGACCCGTCCCCACCAGTACTGTACCCCTGTGTTATACAGTGACAGACCCATCCCCACCTGTACTGTAACCCATTGTTACACAGTGACAGACCCATCCCCGCCAGTACTGTACCCCAGTGTTATACAGTGAGAGACCCGTCCCCTCCAGTACTGTACCCCAGTGTTATACAGTGACAGACCCGTCCTCACCAGTACTTTATGCCAGTGTTATGCAGTGACAGACCCGTCCCCACCAGTACTGTATCCCAGTGTTATACAGTGACAGACCTGTCCGCACCAGTACTGTACCCCAGTGTTATACAGTGACAGACCCGTCCCCACCTGTACTGTATCCCAGTGTTATACAGTGAAAGACCCGTCCCCACCAGTACTGTACCCCAGTGTTATACAGTCACAGACCCATCTCCACCAGTACTGTACCCCAGTGTTATACAGTGACAGACCCATCCCGACCAGTGCTGTACCCCAGTGTGATACAGTGTCAGACCCGACCCCACCAGTACTGTATCCCAGTGTTATACAGTGACAGACCTGTCCCCACCAGTACTGTACCCCAGTGTTATACAGTGACAGACCCGTCCCCACCTGTACTGTATCCCGGTGTTATACAGTGAAAGACCTGTCCCCACCAGTACTGTACCCCAGTGTTATACATTGACAGACCCATCCCCACGAGTACTGTACCCCAGTGTTATACAGTGACAGACCCGTCCCCACCAGTAATGTACCCCAGTGTGACACAGTGACAGACCCGTCCCCCCCTGTACTGTACCCCTGTGTTATACAGTGACAGACCTGTCCCCACCAATACTGTACCCCAGTGTTATACAGTGACGGACACGTCCCCACCAGTACTGTACCCCAGTGGTATACAGTGACAGACCCGTCCCCACCAGTACTGTACCCCAGTGTTATACAGTGACAGACCCGTCCCCACCAGTACTGTACCCCAGTGTTATACAGTGACAGACCCATCCCCACCAGTACTGTAACCCTGTGTTATACAGTGACAGACCCGTCCCCACCAGTACTGTACCCCTGTGTTATACAGTGACAGACCCATCCCCACCTGCACTGTAACCCATTGTTACACAGTGACAGACCCATCCCCGCCAGTACTGTACCCCAGTGTTATACAGTGAGAGACCCGTCCCCACCAGTACTGTACCCCAGTGTTATATAGTGAAAGACCGGTGCTCACCAGTACTGTACCCCTGTGTTCTACTGTGACCGACCCGTCCCCACCAGTACTGTACCCCAGTATTATACAGTGACAGACCTGTCCCCTCCAGTACTGTACCCCAGTGTTATACAGTGACAGGCTTGTCGCCACCAGTACTGTTCCCAAGTGTTATACAGTGACAGACCTGTCCCCGCCAGTACTGTACCCCAGTGTTACACAGTGACAGACCCGTCCCCACCAGTACTGTATCCCAGTGTTATACAGTGACAGACCCGTCCCCACCAGTACTGTACCCCAGTGTTATACAGTGACAGATCCGTACCCACCAGTACTGTTCCCCAGTGTTATACAGTGACAGACCTGTCCCCACCAGTACTGTACCCCAGTGTTATACAGCGACTGACCCGTCCCCACCAGTACTGTACCCCTGTGTTATACAGTGACAGACCCGTCTCCACCAGTACTGTACCCCCGTGTTATACAGTGACAGACCCGACCCCACCAGTACTGTACCACAGTGCTATACAGTGACAGACCCGTCCCCACCATTCCTGTACCCCTGTGTTATACAGTTACAGACCCGTCCCCACCAGTACTGTACCCCAGTGTTATACAGTGACAGACCTGTCCCAGCCAGTACTGTACCCCAGTGTTATACAGTGACAGACCTGTCCCCACCAGTACTGTACCCATGTGTTATACAGTGACAGACCCGTCCCCACCAGTACTGTACCCCAGTGTTATACAGTGACCCACCCGTCCCCACCAGTACTGTACCCCAGTGTTATACAGTGACAGACCCATCCCCACCTGTACTGTGCCCCCGTGTTATACAGTGACCAACCCGTCCCCACCATTACTGTTCCCCAGTGTTGTGCAGTAACAGACCTGTCCCCACCTGTACTGTACCCCAGTGTTACACATTGACAGACCCGTCCCCATCAGTACTGTACCCCAGTGTTATACAGTGTCAGACCCGTCCCCACCAGTACTGTACCCCAGTGTTATACAGTGACAGACCCATCCCCACCTGTTCTGTACCCCTGTGTTATACAGTTAGAGACCTGTCCCCACCAGTACTGTACCGCATTGTTATACAGTGACAGACCTGTCCCCGCCAGTACTTTACCCCTGTGTTATACAGTGACAGACCCGTCTCCACCAGTAGTGTAGCCCAGTGTTATACAGTTACAGACCCGCCCCCACCAGTACTGTACCCCAGTGTTACACAGTGACAGACCTGTCCCCACCAGTACTGTACCCCTGTGTTATACAGTGACCCACCCGTCCCCACCAGTACTGTACCCCAGTGTTATACAGTGACAGACCCATCCCCACCTGTACTGTGCCCCCGTGTTATACAGTGACAGACCCGTCCCCACCAGTACTGTCCCCCAGTGTTATACAGTGTCAGACCCGTCCCCACCAGTACTTTACCCCAGTGTTACACATTGACAGACCCGTCCCCATCAGTACTGTACCCCAGTGTTATACAGTGTCAGACCCGTCCCCACCAGTACTGTACCCCAGTGTTATACAGTGACAGACCCATCCCCACCTGTTCTGTACCCCTGTGTTATACAGTTAGAGACCTGTCCCCACCAGTACTGTACCGCATTGTTATACAGTGACAGACCTGTCCCCGCCAGTACTTTACCCCTGTGTTATACAGTGACAGACCCGTCTCCACCAGTAGTGTAGCCCAGTGTTATACAGTTACAGACCCGCCCCCACCAGTACTGTACCCCAGTGTTACACAGTGACAGACCTGTCCCCACCAGTACTGTACCCCTGTGTTTTTCAGTGTCTGACCCGTCCCCACCAGTACTGTACCCCAGTGTTATACAGTGACAGACCTGTCCCCACCAGTACTGTACCCCTGTGTTATTCAGTGTCAGACCTTTCCCCTCCAGTACTGTACCCCAGTGTTATACAGTGACTGACCCGTCCTCACCAGTACTTTATGGCAGTGTTATGCAGTGACAGACCCGTCCCCACCAGTACTGTATCCCAGTGTTATACAGTGACAGACCTGTCCGCACCAGTACTGTACCCCAGTGTTATACAGTGACAGACCCGTCCCCACCTGTACTGTATCCCAGTGTTATACAGTGAAAGACCCGTCCCCACCAGTACTGTACCCCAGTGTTATACAGTCACAGACCCATCCCCACCAGTACTGTACCCCAGTGTTATACAGTGACAGACCCGTCCCGACCAGTGCTGTACCCCAGTGTGATACAGTGTCAGACCCGACCCCACCTGTTCTGTATCCCAGTGTTATACAGTGACAGACCTGTCCCCACCAGTACTGTACCCCAGTGTTATACAGTGACAGACCCGTCCCCACCTGTACTGTATCCCAGTGTTATACAGTGAAAGACCCGTCCCCACCAGTACTGTACCCCAGTGTTATACGTTGACAGACCCATCCCCACCAGTACTGTACCCCAGTGTTATACAGTGACAGACCCGTCCCCACCAGTACTGTAACCCTGTGTTATACAGTGACAGACCCGTCCCCACCAGTACTGTAACCTTGTGTTATACAGTGACAGACCCGTCACCACCAGTACTGTACCCCTGTGTTATACAGTGACAGACCCATCCCCACCTGTACTGTAACCCATTGTTACACAGTGACAGACCCATCCCCGCCAGTACTGTACCCCAGTGTTATACAGTGACAGACCCGTCCCCACCAGTACTGTACCCCAGTGTTATATAGTGAAAGACCGGTGCTCACCAGTTCTGTACCCCTGTGTTCTACTGTGACCGACCCGTCCCCACCAGTACTGTACCCCAGTATTATACAGTGACAGACCTGTCCCCTCCAGTACTGTACCCCAGTGTTATACAGTGACAGACCCGTCCCCACCAGTACTGTATCCCAGTGTTATACAGTGACAGACCCGTCTCCACCAGTACTGTACCCCTGTGTTTTTCAGTGTCTGACCCGTCCCCACCAGTACTGTACCCCAGTGTTATACAGTGACAGATCCGTACCCACCAGTACTGTACCCCAGTGTTATACAGTGACAGACCTGTCCCCACCAGTACTGTACCCCAGTGTTATACAGCGACCGACCCGTCCCCACCAGTACTGTACCCCTGTGTTATACAGTGACAGACCCGTCTCCACCAGTACTTTACCCCAGTGTTATACAGTGACAGACCCGTCCCCACCAGTACTGTACCCCAGTGTTATACAGTGAGAGACCTGTCCCCACCAGTCCTGTACCCCAGTGTTATACAGTGACAGACCTGTCCCCACCAGTACTGTACCCCATTGTTATACAGTGACAGACCTGTCCCCACCAGTACTGTGCCCCTGTGTTATACAGTGACAGACCCGTCCCCACCAGTACTGTACCACAGTGCTATACAGTGACAGACCCGTCCCCACCAGTCCTGTACCCCTGTGTTATACAGTTACAGACCCGTCCCCACCAGTACTTACCCCAGTGTTATACAGTGACAGACCTGTCCCAGCCAGTACTGTACCCCAGTGTCATACAGTGACAGACCTGTCCCCACCAGAACTGTACCCTTGTGTTATTCAGTGACAGGCCTGTCCCCACCTGTACTGTTCCCCTGTGTTATACAGTGACAGAACCGTCCCCACTAGTACTGTACCCAAGTGTTATACAGTGACAGACCCGTCCCCACCAGTACTGTACCCCAGTGTTATACAGTGACAGACCCGTCCCCACCAGTACTGTACCCCAGTGTTATACAGTGACCCACCCGTCCCCACCAGTACTGTACCCCAGTGTTATACAGTGACAGACCCGTCCCCACCTGTACTGTGCCCCCGTGTTATACAGTGACCAACCCGTCCCCACCATTAATGTTCCCCTGTGTTGTGCAGTAACAGACCTGTCCCCACCTGTACTGTACCCCAGTGTTATACAGTGACAGACCCGTCCCCACCAGTACTGTCCCCCAGTGTTATACAGTGTCAGACCCGTCCCCACCAGTACTTTTCCCCAGTGTTACACATTGACAGACCCGTCCCCATCAGTACTGTACCCCAGTGTTATACAGTGTCAGACCCGTCCCCACCAGTACTGTACCCCAGTGTTATACAGTGACAGACCCGTCCCCACCTGTACTGTACCCGTGTTGTACAGTTAGAGACCTGTCCCCACCAGTACTGTACCGCATTGTTATACAGTGACAGACCTGTCCCCACCAGTACTTTACCCCTGTGTTATACAGTGACAGACCCGTCTCCACCAGTAGTGTAGCCCAGTGTTATACAGTTACAGACCCGTCCCCACCAGTACTGTACCCCAGTGTTACACAGTGACAGACCTGTCCCCACCAGTACTGTACCCCTGTGTTTTTCAGTGTCTGACCCGTCCCCACCAGTACTGTACCCCAGTGTTATACAGTGACAGACCCGTCCCCGCCTGTACTGTACCCCAGTGTTATGCAGTGACAGACCCGTCCCCACCAGTACTGTACCCCAGTGTTATACAGTGACAGACCTGTCCCCACCAGTACTGTACCCCTGTGTTATTCAGTGTCAGACCTGTCCTCTCCAGTACTGTACCCCAGTGTTATACAGTGACAGACCCGTCCTCACCAGTACTTTATGCCAGTGTTATGCAGTGACAGACCCGTCCCCACCAGTACTGTATCCCAGTGTTATACAGTGACAGACCTGTCCGCACCAGTACTGTACCCCAGTGTTATGCAGTGACAGACCCGTCCCCACCTGTACTGTATCCCTGTGTTATACAGTGAAAGACCCGTCCCCACCAGTACTGTACCCCAGTGTTATACAGTCACAGACCCATCCCCACCAGTACTGTACCCCAGTGTTATACAGTGACAGACCCGTCCCGACCAGTGCTGTACCCCAGTGTTATATAGTGAAAGACCGGTGCTCACCAGTTCTGTACCCCTGTGTTCTACTGTGACCGACCCGTCCCCACCAGTACTGTACCCCAGTATTATACAGTGACAGACCTGTCCCCTCCAGTACTGTACCCCAGTGTTATACAGTGACAGACCCGTCCTCACCAGTACTGTATCCCAGTGTTATACAGTGACAGACCCGTCCCCACCAGTACTGTACCCCTGTGTTTTTCAGTGTCTGACCCGTCCCCACCAGTACTGTACCCCAGTGTTATACAGTGAGAGACCTGTCCCCACCAGTCCTGTACCCCAGTGTTATACAGTGACAGACCTGTCCCCACCAGTACTGTACCCCATTGTTATACAGTGACAGACCTGTCCCCACCAGTACTGTGCCCCTGTGTTATACAGTGACAGACCCGTCCCCACCAGTACTGTACCACAGTGCTATACAGTGACAGACCCGTCCCCACCAGTCCTGTACCCCTGTGTTATACAGTTACAGACCCGTCCCCACCAGTACTGTACCCCAGTGTTATACAGTGACAGACCTGTCCCAGCCAGTACTGTACCCCAGTGTTATACAGTGACAGACCTGTCCCCACCAGAACTGTACCCTTGTGTTATTCAGTGACAGGCCTGTCCCCACCTGTACTGTTCCCCTGTGTTATACAGTGACAGAACCGTCCCCACTAGTACTGTACCCAAGTGTTATACAGTGACAGACCCGTCCCCACCAGTACTGTACCCCAGTGTTATACAGTGACAGACCCGTCCCCACCAGTACTGTACCCCAGTGTTATACAGTGACCCACCCGTCCCCACCAGTACTGTACCCCAGTGTTATACAGTGACAGACCCGTCCCCACCTGTACTGTGCCCCCGTGTTATACAGTGACCAACCCGTCCCCACCATTAATGTTCCCCTGTGTTGTGCAGTAACAGACCTGTCCCCACCTGTACTGTACCCCAGTGTTATACAGTGACAGACCCGTCCCCACCAGTACTGTCCCCCAGTGTTATACAGTGTCAGACCCGTCCCCACCAGTACTTTACCCCAGTGTTACACATTGACAGACCCGTCCCCATCAGTACTGTACCCCAGTGTTATACAGTGTCAGACCCGTCCCCACCAGTACTGTACCCCAGTGTTATACAGTGACAGACCCGTCCCCACCTGTACTGTACCCCAGTGTTATACAGTTAGAGACCTGTCCCCACCAGTACTGTACCGCATTGTTATACAGTGACAGACCTGTCCCCACCAGTACTTTACCCCTGTGTTTTGCAGTGACAGACCCGTCTCCACCAGTAGTGTAGCCCAGTGTTATACAGTTACAGACCCGTCCCCACCAGTACTGTACCCCAGTGTTACACAGTGACAGACCTGTCCCCACCAGTACTGTACCCCAGTGTTACACAGTGACAGACCTGTCCCCACCAGTACTGTACCCCTGTGTTTTTCAGTGTCTGACCCGTCCCCACCAGTACTGTACCCCAGTGTTATACAGTGACAGACCCGTCCCCGCCTGTACTGTACCCCAGTGTTATGCAGTGACAGACCCGTCCCCACCAGTACTGTACCCCAGTGTTATACAGTGACAGACCTGTCCCCACCAGTACTGTACCCCTGTGTTATTCAGTGTCAGACCTGTCCCCTCCAGTACTGTACCCCAGTGTTATACAGTGACAGACCCGTCCTCACCAGTACTTTATGCCAGTGTTATGCAGTGACAGACCCGTCCCCACCAGTACTGTATCCCAGTGTTATACAGTGACAGACCTGTCCGCACCAGTACTGTACCCCAGTGTTATGCAGTGACAGACCCGTCCCCACCTGTACTGTATCCCTGTGTTATACAGTGAAAGACCCGTCCCCACCAGTACTGTACCCCAGTGTTATACAGTCACAGACCCATCCCCACCAGTACTGTACGCCAGTGTTATACAGTGACAGACCCGTCCCGACCAGTGCTGTACCCCAGTGTGATACAGTGTCAGACCCGACCCCACCAGTACTGTATCCCAGTGTTATACAGTGACAGACCTGTCCCCATCAGTACTGTACCCCAGTGTTATACAGTGACAGGCCCGTCCCCACCTGTACTGTATCCCAGTGTTATACAGTGAAAGACCCGTCCCCACCAGTACTGTACCCCAGTGTTATACATTGACAGACCCATCCCCACCAGTACTGTACCCCAGTGTTATACAGTGACAGACCCGTCCCCACCAGTAATGTACCCCAGTGTGACACAGTGACAGACCCGTCCCCCCCTGTACTGTACCCCTGTGTTATACAGTGACAGACCTGTCCCCACCAATACTGTACCCCAGTGTTATACAGTGACGGACCCGTCCCCACCAGTACTGTACCCCAGTGTTATACAGTGACAGACCCGACCCCAATAGTACTGTACCCCAGTGTTATACATTGGTAGACCCGTCCCCACCAGTACCTTTCCCCAGGGTTATACAGTTACAGTCCCGTCCCCACCAGTACTGTACCCCAGTGTTATACAGTCACAGACCCATCCCCACCAGTACCGTACCCCAGTGTTATACAGTGACAGACCGGTCCCCTCCAGTACTGTACCCCAGTGTTATACAGAGACGGACCCTTCCCCACCAGTACTGTACCCCTGTGTTACACATTGACAGACCCGTCCCGACCAGTACGGTCCCCCAGTTTTATACAGTGACAGACCCGTCCCCACCTGGACTGTACCCCAGTGTTATACAGTGACAGACCCGTCCCCACCAGTAATGTACCCCAGTGTGACACAGTGACAGACCCGTCCCCACCAGTACTGTACCCCAGTGTCATACAGTGACAGACCCGTCCCCACCAGTACTGTACCCCACTGTTATACAGTGACAGACCCGTCCCCACCAGTACTGTACCCCAGTGTTATACAGTGACAGACCCGTCCCCACCAGTAATGTTCCCCAGTGTTATACAGTGGTTGACCCGTCCCCACCAGTACCTTTCCCCAGTGTTATACAGTGACAGACCTGTCCCCACCAGTAATGTTCCCCAGTGTTATACAGTGGTAGACCTGTCCCCAGCAGTACCGTTCCCCAGTGTTATACAGTGACAGACCGGTCACCACCAGTACTGTACCCCAGTGTTATACAGTGACAGACCTGTCCCCACCAGTACTGTACCCCAGTGTTATACAGTGACAGACCCGTCCCCACCAGTAATGTTCCCCAGTGTTATACAGTGGTAGACCTGTCCCCACCAGTACCTTTCCCCAGTGTTACACATTGACAGACCCGTCCCGACCAGTACGGTCCCCCAGTGTTATACAGTGACAGACCCGTCCCCTCCAGTACTGTACCCCAGTGTTATACAGTTACAGACCCGTCCCCACCAGTAATGTACCCCAGTGTGACACAGTGACAGACCCGTCCCCACCAGTAATGTTCCCCAGCGTTATACAGTGGTAGACCTGTCCCCACCAATACTGTACCCCAGTGTCATACAGTGACAGACCCGTCCCCACCAGTACTGTTCCCCAGTGTTATACAGTGACAGACCTGTCCCCACCAGTACTGTACCCCAGTGTTATGCAGTGACAGACGCGTCCCCACCAGTAATGTTCCCCAGCGTTATACAGTGGTAGACCCGTACCCACCAGTACCTTTCCCCAGTGTTATACAGTGAATGACCTGTCCCCACCAGTACTGTACCCTAGTGTTATACAGTGATAGACCCGTCCCCCCCGGTACTCTACCCCAGTGTTATACAGTGACAGACCCGTCCCCACCAGTACTGTACCCCAGTGTTATACAGTGACAGACCCGTCCTCACCTGTACTGTATCCCAGTGTTATACAGTGAAAGACCCGTCCCCACCAGTACTGCACCCCAGTGTTATACAGTCACAGACCCATCCCCACCAGTACTGTACCCCAGTGTTATACAGTGACAGACCCGTCCCGACCAGTGCTGTACCCCAGTGTGATACAGTGTCAGACCCGACCCCACCAGTACTGTATCCCTGTGTTATACAGTGACAGACCTGTCCCCACCAGTACTGTACCCCAGTGTTATACAGTGACAGACCCGTCCCCACCTGTACTGTATCCCAGTGTTATACAGTGAAAGACCCGTCCCCACCAGTACTGTACCCCAGTGTTATACTTTGACAGACCCATCCCCACCAGTACTGTACCCCAGTGTTATACAGTGACAGACCCGTCCCCACCAGTAATGTACCCCAGTGTGACACAGTGTCAGACCCGACCCCACCAGTACTGTATCCCAGTGTTATACAGTGACAGACCTGTCCCCATCAGTACTGTACCCCAGTGTTATACAGTGACAGACCCGTCCCCACCTGTACTGTATCCCAGTGTTATACAGTGAAAGACCCGTCCCCACCAGTACTGTACCCCAGTGTTATACATTGACAGACCCATCCCCACCAGTACTGTACCCCAGTGTTATACAGTGACAGACCCGTCCCCACCAGTAATGTACCCCAGTGTGACACAGTGACAGACCCGTCCCCCCCTGTACTGTACCCCTGTGTTATACAGTGACAGACCTGTCCCCACCAATACTGTACCCCAGTGTTATACAGTGACGGACCCGTCCCCACCAGTACTGTACCCCAGTGTTATACAGTGACAGACCCGACCCCAATAGTACTGTACCCCAGTGTTATACATTGGTAGACCCGTCCCCACCAGTACCTTTCCCCAGGGTTATACAGTTACAGTCCCGTCCCCACCAGTACTGTACCCCAGTGTTATACAGTCACAGACCCATCCCCACCAGTACGGTACCCCAGTGTTATACAGTGACAGACCTGTCCCCTCCAGTACTGTACCCCAGTGTTATACAGAGACGGACCCTTCCCCACCAGTACTGTACCCCTGTGTTACACATTGACAGACCCGTCCCGACCAGTACGGTCCCCCAGTTTTATACAGTGACAGACCCGTCCCCACCTGGACTGTACCCCAGTGTTATACAGTGACAGACCCGTCCCCACCAGTAATGTACCCCAGTGTGACACAGTGACAGACCCGTCCCCACCAGTACTGTACCCCAGTGTCATACAGTGACAGACCCGTCCCCACCAGTACTGTACCCCACTGTTATACAGTGACAGACCCGTCCCCACCAGTACTGTACCCCAGTGTTATACAGTGACAGACCCGTCCCCACCAGTAATGTTCCCCAGTGTTATACAGTGGTTGACCCGTCCCCACCAGTACCTTTCCCCAGTGTTATACAGTGACAGACCTGTCCCCACCAGTAATGTTCCCCAGTGTTATACAGTGGTAGACCTGTCCCCAGCAGTACCGTTCCCCAGTGTTATACAGTGACAGACCGGTCACCACCAGTACTGTACCCCAGTGTTATACAGTGACAGACCTGTCCCCACCAGTACTGTACCCCAGTGTTATACAGTGACAGACCCGTCCCCACCAGTAATGTTCCCCAGTGTTATACAGTGGTAGACCTGTCCCCACCAGTACCTTTCCCCAGTGTTACACATTGACAGACCCGTCCCGACCAGTACGGTCCCCCAGTGTTATACAGTGACAGACCCGTCCCCACCAGTACTGTACCCCAGTGTTATACAGTTACAGACCCGTCCCCACCAGTAATGTACCCCAGTGTGACACAGTGACAGACCCGTCCCCACCAGTAATGTTCCCCAGCGTTATACAGTGGTAGACCTGTCCCCACCAATACTGTACCCCAGTGTCATACAGTGACAGACCCGTCCCCACCAGTACTGTTCCCCAGTGTTATACAGTGACAGACCTGTCCCCACCAGTACTGTACCCCAGTGTTATGCAGTGACAGACGCGTCCCCACCAGTAATGTTCCCCAGCGTTATACAGTGGTAGACCCGTACCCACCAGTACCTTTCCCCAGTGTTATACAGTGAATGACCTGTCCCCACCAGTACTGTACCCTAGTGTTATACAGTGATAGACCCGTCCCCCCCGGTACTCTACCCCAGTGTTATACAGTGACAGACCCGTCCCCACCAGTACTGTACCCCAGTGTTATACAGTGACAGACCCGTCCTCACCTGTACTGTATCCCAGTGTTATACAGTGAAAGACCCGTCCCCACCAGTACTGCACCCCAGTGTTATACAGTCACAGACCCATCCCCACCAGTACTGTACCCCAGTGTTATACAGTGACAGACCCGTCCCGACCAGTGCTGTACCCCAGTGTGATACAGTGTCAGACCCGACCCCACCAGTACTGTATCCCTGTGTTATACAGTGACAGACCTGTCCCCACCAGTACTGTACCCCAGTGTTATACAGTGACAGACCCGTCCCCACCTGTACTGTATCCCAGTGTTATACAGTGAAAGACCCGTCCCCACCAGTACTGTACCCCAGTGTTATACTTTGACAGACCCATCCCCACCAGTACTGTACCCCAGTGTTATACAGTGACAGACCCGTCCCCACCAGTAATGTACCCCTGTGTGACACAGTGACAGACCCGTCCCCCCCTGTACTGTACCCCTGTGTTATACAGTGACAGACCTGTCCCCAACAATACTGTACCCCAATGTTATACAGTGACGGACCCGTCCCACCAGTACTGTACCCCAGTGTTATACAGTGACAGACCCAACCCCAATAGTACTGTACCCCAGTGTTATACATTGGTAGACCCGTCCCCACCAGTACCTTTCCCCAGTGTTATAAAGTTACAGTCCCGTCCCCACCAGTACTGTACCCCAGTGTTATACAGTCACAGACCCATCCCCACCAGTACTGTACCCCAGTGTTATACAGTGACTGACCCGTCCCGACCAGTGCGGTACCCCAGTGTTATACAGTGACAGACCCGTCTGCTCCAGTACTGTACCCCAGTGTTATACAGAGACGGACCCTTCCCCACCAGTACTGTACCCCAGTGTTACACATTGACAGACCCGTCCCGACCAGTACGGTCCCCCAGTTTTATACAGTGACAGACCCGTCCCCACGAGTACTGTACCCCAGTGTTATACAGACAGACCCGTCCCCACCTGTAATGTACCCCAGTGTGACACAGTGACAGACCTGTCCCCACCAGTACTGTACCCCAGTGTCATACAGTGACAGACCCGTCCCCACCAGTACTGTTCCCCAGTGTTATGGAGTGACAGACCCGTCCCCACCCGTACTGTACCCCAGTGTTATACAGTGACAGACCCGTCCCCACCAGTAATGTTCCCCAGTGTTATACAGTGGTAGACCCGTCCCCACCAGTACCTTTCCCCAGTGTTATACAGTGACAGACCTGTCCCCACCAGTAATGTTCCCCAGTGTTATACAGTGGTAGACCTGTCCCCAGCAGTACCGTTCCTCAGTGTTATACAGTGACAGACCGGTCCCCACCAGTACTGTACCCCAGTGTTATACAGTGACGGACCCGTCCCCACCAGTACTGTACCCCAGTGTTATACAGTGACAGACCCGTCCCCACCAGTACTGTACCCCAGTGTTATACAGTGACAGACCTGTCCCCACCAGTACTGTACCCCAGTGTTATACAGTCACAGACGTCCCCACCAGTAATGTACCCCAGTGTTATACAGTGACAGACTCGTCCCCACCAGTACTGCACCCCAGTGTTATACAGTGACAGACCTGTCCCCACCAGTACTGTACCCCAGTGTTATACAGTGACATACCCCTCACCACCAGTACTGTTCCCCATTGTTATACCATGACAGACCCGTCCCCACCAGTACTGTTCCCCAGTGTTATACAGTGACAGACCTGTCCCCACCAGTACTGTTCCCCAGTGTTATACAGTGACCGACTCGTCCCCACCAGTACTGTACCCCAGTGTTATGCAGTGAGAGACCCGTCCCCACCAGTACTGTACCCCAGTGGTATACAGTGACAGACCCGTCCCCACCAGTACTGTACCCCAGTGTTATACAGTTACAGACCTGTCCCCACCAGTACTGTACCCCAGTGTTATACAGTTAGAGACCTGTCCCCACCAGTACTGTAACCCTCTGTTATACAGTGACAGACCCGTCCCCACCAGTACTGTACCCCAGTGTGAAACAGTGACAGACCCGTCCCCACCTGTACTGTACCCCTGTGTTACACAGTGACAGACCCATCCCCGCCAGTACTGTTCCCCAGTGTTATACAGTGACAGACCCGTCCCCACCAGTACTGTACCCCAGTGTTATATAGTGAAAGACCCGTCCCCACCAGTACTGTACCCCAGTGTTATACAGTGACAGACCCGTCCCCACCAGTGCTGTACCCCTGTGTTATACTGTGACCGACCCGTACGCAACAGTACTGTACCCCAGTGTTATACATTAACAGACCTGTCCCCACCAGTACTGTACCCCAGTGTCATACAGTGACAGACCCGTCCTCACCAGTACTATACCCCAGTGTTATATAGTGAAAGACCTGTCCCCACCAGTACTGTACCCCAGTGTTATACAGTGACACACCCGTCCCCACCAGCACTGTACCCCTGTGTTATACAGTGACAGACCTGTCCCCACCAGTACTGTACCCCTGTGTTATACTGTAACCGACCCGTCCTCACCAGTACTGTATCCCAGTGTTATACAGTTAGAGACCTGTCCCCACCAGTACTGTACCCCTGTGTTATACAGTGACAGACCCGTCTCCACCAGTACTGTACTCCAGTGTTATACAGTGACAGACCTGTCCCCACCAGTACTGGACCCCAGTGTTATACAGTGAGAGACCTGTCCCCACCAGTACTGTACCCCAGTGTTATACAGTGACAGACCCGTCCCCGCCTGTACTGTACCCCAGTGTTATACAGTGACAGACCAGTCCCCACCAGTACTGTACCCCATTGTTATACAGTGACAGACCTGTCCCCACCAGTACTGTACCCCAGTGTTATACTGTAACCGACCCGTCCTCACCAGTACTGTATCCCAGTGTTATACAGTTAGAGACCTGTCCCCACCAGTACTGTACCCCTGTGTTATACTGTGACAGACCCGTCTCCACCAGTACTGTACTCCAGTGTTATACAGTGACAGACCTGTCCCCACCAGTACTGGACCCCAGTGTTATACAGTGAGAGACCTGTCCCCACCAGTACTGTACCCCAGTGTTATACAGTGACAGACCCGTCCCCGCCTGTACTGTACCCCAGTGTTATACAGTGACAGACCAGTCCCCACCAGTACTGTACCCCATTGTTATACAGTGACAGACCTGTCCCCACCAGTACTGTACCCCAGTGTTATACAGTGACCGACCCGTCCCCACCAGTACCCCAATGTTATACAGTGAAAGACCCGTCCCCACCAGTACTGTACCCCAGTGTTATACGGTGACAGACCCGTCCCCTGTAGTTCTGTACCCCAGTGTGATACAGTGACAGACCCGTCCTCACCTGTACTGTATCCCAGTGTTATACAGTGAAAGACCCGTCCCCACCAGTACTGCACCCCAGTGTTATACAGTCACAGACCCATCCCCACCAGTACTGTACCCCAGTGTTATACAGTGACAGACCCGTCCCGACCAGTGCTGTACCCCAGTGTGATACAGTGTCAGACCCGACCCCACCAGTACTGTATCCCTGTGTTATACAGTGACAGACCTGTCCCCACCAGTACTGTACCCCAGTGTTATACAGTGACAGACCCGTCCCCACCTGTACTGTATCCCAGTGTTATACAGTGAAAGACCCGTCCCCACCAGTACTGTACCCCAGTGTTATACTTTGACAGACCCATCCCCACCAGTACTGTACCCCAGTGTTATACAGTGACAGACCCGTCCCCACCAGTAATGTACCCCAGTGTGACACAGTGACAGACCCGTCCCCCCCTGTACTGTACCCCTGTGTTATACAGTGACAGACCTGTCCCCAACAATACTGTACCCCAGTGTTATACAGTGACGGACCCGTCCCACCAGTACTGTACCCCAGTGTTATACAGTGACAGACCCAACCCCAATAGTACTGTACCCCAGTGTTATACATTGGTAGACCCGTCCCCACCAGTACCTTTCCCCAGTGTTATAAAGTTACAGTCCCGTCCCCACCAGTACTGTACCCCAGTGTTATACAGTCACAGACCCATCCCCACCAGTACTGTACCCCAGTGTTACACATTGACAGACCCGTCCCGACCAGTACGGTCCCCCAGTTTTATACAGTGACAGACCCGTCCCCACGAGTACTGTACCCCAGTGTTATACAGACAGACCCGTCCCCACCTGTAATGTACCCCAGTGTGACACAGTGACAGACCTGTCCCCACCAGTACTGTACCCCAGTGTCATACAGTGACAGACCCGTCCCCACCAGTACTGTTCCCCAGTGTTATAGAGTGACAGACCCGTCCCCACCCGTACTGTACCCCAGTGTTATACAGTGACAGACCCGTCCCCACCAGTAATGTTCCCCAGTGTTATACAGTGGTAGACCCGTCCCCACCAGTACCTTTCCCCAGTGTTATACAGTGACAGACCTGTCCCCACCAGTAATGTTCCCCAGTGTTATACAGTGGTAGACCTGTCCCCAGCAGTACCGTTCCTCAGTGTTATACAGTGACAGACCGGTCCCCACCAGTACTGTACCCCAGTGTTATACAGTGACGGACCCGTCCCCACCAGTACTGTACCCCAGTGTTATACAGTGACAGACCCGTCCCCACCAGTACTGTACCCCAGTGTTATACAGTGACAGACCTGTCCCCACCAGTACTGTACCCCAGTGTTATACAGTCACAGACGTCCCCACCAGTAATGTACCCCAGTGTTATACAGTGACAGACTCGTCCCCACCAGTACTGCACCCCAGTGTTATACAGTGACAGACCTGTCCCCACCAGTACTGTACCCCAGTGTTATACAGTGACATACCCCTCACCACCAGTACTGTTCCCCATTGTTATACCGTGACAGACCCGTCCCCACCAGTACTGTTCCCCAGTGTTATACAGTGACAGACCTGTCCCCACCAGTACTGTTCCCCAGTGTTATACAGTGACCGACTCGTCCCCACCAGTACTGTACCCCAGTGTTATGCAGTGAGAGACCCGTCCCCACCAGTACTGTACCCCAGTGGTATACAGTGACAGACCCGTCCCCACCAGTACTGTACCCCAGTGTTATACAGTTACAGACCTGTCCCCACCAGTACTGTACCCCAGTGTTATACAGTTAGAGACCTGTCCCCACCAGTACTGTACCCCAGTGTTATACAGTGACAGACCCGTCCCCACCAGTACTGTACCCCAGTGTTATACAGTGACAGACCCGTCCCCACCAGTACTGTAACCCTCTGTTATACAGTGACAGACCCGTCCCCACCAGTACTGTACCCCAGTGTGAAACAGTGACAGACCCGTCCCCACCTGTACTGTACCCCTGTGTTACACAGTGACAGACCCATCCCCGCCAGTACTGTTCCCCAGTGTTATACAGTGACAGACCCGTCCCCACCAGTACTGTACCCCAGTGTTATATAGTGAAAGACCCGTCCCCACTAGTACTGTACCCCAGTGTTATACAGTGACAGACCCGTCCCCACCAGTGCTGTACCCCTGTGTTATACTGTGACCGACCCGTACGCAACAGTACTGTACCCCAGTGTTATACATTAACAGACCTGTCCCCACCAGTACTGTACCCCAGTGTCATACAGTGACAGACCCGTCCTCACCAGTACTATACCCCAGTGTTATATAGTGAAAGACCTGTCCCCACCAGTACTGTACCCCAGTGTTATACAGTGACACACCCGTCCCCACCAGCACTGTACCCCTGTGTTATACAGTGACAGACCTGTCCCCACCAGTACTGTACCCCTGTGTTATACTGTAACCGACCCGTCCTCACCAGTACTGTATCCCAGTGTTATACAGTTAGAGACCTGTCCCCACCAGTACTGTACCCCTGTGTTATACAGTGACAGACCCGTCTCCACCAGTACTGTACTCCAGTGTTATACAGTGACAGACCTGTCCCCACCAGTACTGGACCCCAGTGTTATACAGTGAGAGACCTGTCCCCACCAGTACTGTACCCCAGTGTTATACAGTGACAGACCCGTCCCGCCTGTACTGTACCCCAGTGTTATACAGTGACAGACCAGTCCCCACCAGTACTGTACCCCATTGTTATACAGTGACAGACCTGTCCCCACCAGTACTGTACCCCAGTGTTATACTGTAACCGACCCGTCCTCACCAGTACTGTATCCCAGTGTTATACAGTTAGAGACCTGTCCCCACCAGTACTGTACCCCTGTGTTATACTGTGACAGACCCGTCTCCACCAGTACTGTACTCCAGTGTTATACAGTGACAGACCTGTCCCCACCAGTACTGGACCCCAGTGTTATACAGTGAGAGACCTGTCCCCACCAGTACTGTACCCCAGTGTTATACAGTGACAGACCCGTCCCCGCCTGTACTGTACCCCAGTGTTATACAGTGACAGACCAGTCCCCACCAGTACTGTACCCCATTGTTATACAGTGACAGACCTGTCCCCACCAGTACTGTACCCCAGTGTTATACAGTGACCGACCCGTCCCCACCAGTACCCCAATGTTATACAGTGAAAGACCCGTCCCCACCAGTACTGTACCCCAGTGTTATACGGTGACAGACCCGTCCCCTGTAGTTCTGTACCCCAGTGTGATACAGTGACAGACCCGTCCTCACCTGTACTGTATCCCAGTGTTATACAGTGAAAGACCCGTCCCCACCAGTACTGCACCCCAGTGTTATACAGTCACAGACCCATCCCCACCAGTACTGTACCCCATTGTTATACAGTGACAGACCCGTCCCGACCAGTGCTGTACCCCAGTGTGATACAGTGTCAGACCCGACCCCACCAGTACTGTATCCCTGTGTTATACAGTGACAGACCTGTCCCCACCAGTACTGTACCCCAGTGTTATACAGTGACAGACCCGTCCCCACCTGTACTGTATCCCAGTGTTATACAGTGAAAGACCCGTCCCCACCAGTACTGTACCCCAGTGTTATACTTTGACAGACCCATCCCCACCAGTACTGTACCCCAGTGTTATACAGTGACAGACCCGTCCCCACCAGTAATGTACCCCAGTGTGACACAGTGACAGACCCGTCCCCCCCTGTACTGTACCCCTGTGTTATACAGTGACAGACCTGTCCCCAACAATACTGTACCCCAGTGTTATACAGTGACGGACCCGTCCCACCAGTACTGTACCCCAGTGTTATACAGTGACAGACCCAACCCCAATAGTACTGTACCCCAGTGTTATACATTGGTAGACCCGTCCCCACCAGTACCTTTCCCCAGTGTTATAAAGTTACAGTCCCGTCCCCACCAGTACTGTACCCCAGTGTTATACAGTCACAGACCCATCCCCACCAGTACTGTACCCCAGTGTTATACAGTGACTGACCCGTCCCGACCAGTGCGGTACCCCAGTGTTATACAGTGACAGACCCGTCTGCTCCAGTACTGTACCCCAGTGTTATACAGAGACGGACCCTTCCCCACCAGTACTGTACCCCAGTGTTACACATTGACAGACCCGTCCCGACCAGTACGGTCCCCCAGTTTTATACAGTGACAGACCCGTCCCCACGAGTACTGTACCCCAGTGTTATACAGACAGACCCGTCCCCACCTGTAATGTACCCCAGTGTGACACAGTGACAGACCTGTCCCCACCAGTACTGTACCCCAGTGTCATACAGTGACAGACCCGTCCCCACCAGTACTGTTCCCCAGTGTTATAGAGTGACAGACCCGTCCCCACCCGTACTGTACCCCAGTGTTATACAGTGACAGACCCGTCCCCACCAGTAATGTTCCCCAGTGTTATACAGTGGTAGACCCGTCCCCACCAGTACCTTTCCCCAGTGTTATACAGTGACAGACCTGTCCCCACCAGTAATGTTCCCCAGTGTTATACAGTGGTAGACCTGTCCCCAGCAGTACCGTTCCTCAGTGTTATACAGTGACAGACCGGTCCCCACCAGTACTGTACCCCAGTGTTATACAGTGACAGACCCGTCCCCACCAGTACTGTACCCCAGTGTTATACAGTGACAGACCCGTCCCCACCAGTACTGTACCCCAGTGTTATACAGTGACAGACCTGTCCCCACCAGTACTGTACCCCAGTGTTATACAGTCACAGACGTCCCCACCAGTAATGTACCCCAGTGTTATACAGTGACAGACTCGTCCCCACCAGTACTGCACCCCAGTGTTATACAGTGACAGACCTGTCCCCACCAGTACTGTACCCCAGTGTTATACAGTGACATACCCCTCACCACCAGTACTGTTCCCCATTGTTATACCGTGACAGACCCGTCCCCACCAGTACTGTTCCCCAGTGTTATACAGTGACAGACCTGTCCCCACCAGTACTGTTCCCCAGTGTTATACAGTGACCGACTCGTCCCCACCAGTACTGTACCCCAGTGTTATGCAGTGAGAGACCCGTCCCCACCAGTACTGTACCCCAGTGGTATACTGTGACAGACCCGTCCCCACCAGTACTGTACCCCAGTGTTATACAGTTACAGACCTGTCCCCACCAGTACTGTACCCCAGTGTTATACAGTTAGAGACCTGTCCCCACCAGTACTGTACCCCAGTGTTATACAGTGACAGACCCGTCCCCACCAGTACTGTACCCCAGTGTTATACAGTGACAGACCCGTCCCCACCAGTACTGTAACCCTCTGTTATACAGTGACAGACCCGTCCCCACCAGTACTGTACCCCAGTGTGAAACAGTGACAGACCCGTCCCCACCTGTACTGTACCCCTGTGTTACACAGTGACAGACCCATCCCCGCCAGTACTGTTCCCCAGTGTTATACAGTGACAGACCCGTCTCCACCAGTACTGTACCCCAGTGTTATATAGTGAAAGACCCGTCCCCACCAGTACTGTACCCCAGTGTTATACAGTGACAGACCCGTCCCCACCAGTGCTGTACCCCTGTGTTATACTGTGACCGACCCGTACGCAACAGTACTGTACCCCAGTGTTATACATTAACAGACCTGTCCCCACCAGTACTGTACCCCAGTGTCATACAGTGACAGACCCGTCCTCACCAGTACTATACCCCAGTGTTATATAGTGAAAGACCTGTCCCCACCAGTACTGTACCCCAGTGTTATACAGTGACACACCCGTCCCCACCAGCACTGTACCCCTGTGTTATACAGTGACAGACCTGTCCCCACCAGTACTGTACCCCTGTGTTATACTGTAACCGACCCGTCCTCACCAGTACTGTATCCCAGTGTTATACAGTTAGAGACCTGTCCCCACCAGTACTGTACCCCTGTGTTATACAGTGACAGACCCGTCTCCACCAGTACTGTACTCCAGTGTTATACAGTGACAGACCTGTCCCCACCAGTACTGGACCCCAGTGTTATACAGTGAGAGACCTGTCCCCACCAGTACTGTACCCCAGTGTTATACAGTGACAGACCCGTCCCCGCCTGTACTGTACCCCAGTGTTATACAGTGACAGACCAGTCCCCACCAGTACTGTACCCCATTGTTATACAGTGACAGACCTGTCCCCACCAGTACTGTACCCCAGTGTTATACTGTAACCGACCCGTCCTCACCAGTACTGTATCCCAGTGTTATACAGTTAGAGACCTGTCCCCACCAGTACTGTACCCCTGTGTTATACTGTGACAGACCCGTCTCCACCAGTACTGTACTCCAGTGTTATACAGTGACAGACCTGTCCCCACCAGTACTGGACCCCAGTGTTATACAGTGAGAGACCTGTCCCCACCAGTACTGTACCCCAGTGTTATACAGTGACAGACCCGTCCCCGCCTGTACTGTACCCCAGTGTTATACAGTGACAGACCAGTCCCCGCCAGTACTGTACCCCATTGTTATACAGTGACAGACCTGTCCCCACCAGTACTGTACCCCAGTGTTATACAGTGACCGACCCGTCCCCACCAGTACCCCAATGTTATACAGTGAAAGACCCGTCCCCACCAGTACTGTACCCCAGTGTTATACGGTGACAGACCCGTCCCCTGTAGTTCTGTACCCCAGTGTGATACAGTGACAGACCTGTCCCCACCAGTTCTGTACCCCTGTGTTATACAGTGACAGACCCGTCTTCACCAGTACTGTACTCCAGTGTTATACAGTGACAGACCCGTCCCCACCAGTACTGTACCCCAGTGTTATACAGTGACAGAACCATCCCCACCAGTACTGTACCCCAGTGTTATACAGTGACAGACCCGTCCCCACCAGTACTGTACCCCAGTGTGACACAGTGACAGACCCGTCCCCACCAGTACTGTACCCTAGTGTTATACAGTGACAGACCCGTCCCCACCAGTACTGTACCCCAGTGTTATACAGTGACAGAACCATCCCCACCAGTACTGTACCCTAGTGTTATACAGTGACAGACCCGTCCCCACCAGTACTGTACCCCATTGTTATACAGTGACAGACCCGTCTTCACCAGTACTGTACTCCAATGTTATACAGTGACAGACCCGTCCCCACCAGTACTGTACCCCAGTGTTATACAGTGACAGAACCATCCCCACCAGTACTGTACCCCAGTGTTATACAGTGACAGACCCGTCCACACCAGTACTGTACCCCAGTGTTATACGGTGACAGACCCGTCCCCTGTAGTTCTGTACCCCAGTGTGATACAGTGACGGACCTGTCCCCACCAGTACTGTACCCCAGTGTTATACAGTGACAGACCCGTCCCCACCAGTACTGTTCCCCAGTGTTATACAGTGACAGACCTGTCCCCTCCTGTACTGTTCCCCTGTGTTATACAGTGACCGAACCGTCCCCACTAGTACTGTACCCAAGTGTTATACAGTGACAGACCCGTCCCCACCAGTATTGTACTCCAGTGTTATACAGTGACAGACCCGTCCCCACCAGTACTGTACCCCAGTTTTATACAGTGACCGACCCGTCTCCACCAGGACTGTACCCCAGTGTTATACAGTGACAGACCCGTCGCCACCTGTACTGTGCCCCCCGTGTTATACAGTGACCAACCTGTCCCCACCATTACTGTACCCCAGTGTTATGCAGTAACAGACCCGTCCCCACCTGTACTGTACCCCAGTGTTATTCAGTGACAGACCCGTCCCCACCTGTGCTGTACCCCAGTGTTATACAGTGACAGACCCGTCCCCACCTGTACTGTACCCCAGTGTTATACAGTGACAGACCCGTCCCCACCAGTACTGTACCCCAGTGTTATACAGTGACAGACCCGTCCCCACCAGTACTGTCCTCCAGTGTTATACAGTGGCAGACCCGTCCCCACCAGTACTGTACCCCAGTGTTATACAGTGACTGACCCGTCCCCACCGGTACTTTACCACAGGGTTACACATTGACAGACCCGTCCCCACCAGTACTGTACCCCAGTGTTATTCTGTGTCAGACCCGTCCCCACCAGTACTGTACCCCAGTGTTATACAGTGACAGACCCGTCCCCACCTGTACTCTACCCCAGTGTTACACAGTGACGGAACTGTCCCCACCAGTACTGTACCCCAGTGTTATACAGTTAGAGACCTGTCCCCACCAGTACTGTACCGCTTTGTTATACAGTGACAGACCTGTCCCCGCCAGTACTGTACCCCTGTGTTATACAGTGACAGACCCGTCCCCACCAGTAGTGTGCCCCAGTGTTATACAGTTACAGACCCGTCCCCACCAGTACTGTACCCCAGTGTTATACAGTGACAGACCTGTCCCCACCTGTACTGTACCCTAGTGTTATACAGTGATAGACCGGTCTCCCCCAGTACTGTACCCCAGTGTTATACAGTGACAGACCCGTCCCCACCAGTACTGTACCCCTGTGTTATACAGAGACAGACCCGTCCCCACCAGTACTGTACCCCAGTGTTATACAGTGACAGACGTCCCCACCAGTACTGTACCCCAGTGTTATACAGTGACAGACTCGTCCCCACCAGTACCTTTCCCCAGTGTTATTCAGTGATAGACCTGTCCCCACCAGTACTGTACCCTAGTGTTTACAGTGATAGACCCGTCCCCAGCAGTACTGTACCCCAGTGTTATACAGTGACAGACCCGTCCCCACCAGTACTGTACCCCAGTGTTATACAGTGACAGACCCGTCCCCACCATTACTGTACCCCAGTGCTATACAGTGACAGACCTGTCCCCACCAGTACTGTACCCCAGTGTTATACAGTGACAGACGTCCCCCTCGTACTGTACCCCAGTGTTATACAGTGACAGACTCGTCCCCACCAGTACTGCACCCCAGTGTTATACAGTGACAGACCCACCTCCACCAGTACTGTTCCCCAGTGTTATACAGTGACAGACCTGTCCCCACCAGTACTGTACCCCAGTGTTATACAGTGACATACCCCTCACCACCAGTACTGTACCCCAGTGTTATACAGTGACAGACCCGTCCCCACCAGTACTGTACCCCAGTGTTATACAGTGACAGACCCGTCCCCACCAGTACTGTACCCCAGTGTTATATAGTGACAGACCCGTCCCCACCAGTACTGTAACCCTGTGTTATACAGTGACAGACCTGTCCCCACCAGTACTGTACCCCAGTGTTATACAGTGACAGACCTTTCCGCACCTGTACTGTACCCCTGTGTTATACTGTGACCGACCCGTCCCCACCAGTACTGTACCCCAGTATTATACAGTGACAGACCTGTCCCCTCCAGTACTGTACCCCAGTGTTATACAGTGACAGGCCTGTCCCCACCAGTACTGTACCCCAGTGTTATATAGTGACAGACCTGTCCCCACCAGTACTGTACCCCAGTGTTATACAGTGACACACCCGTCCCCACCAGTACTGTACCCCAGTGTTATACAGTGACAGACACTGTCCCCACCAGTACTGTACCCCAGTGTTATACAGTGACAGACCTGTCCCCACCAGTACTGTCCCCCAGTGTTATACAGCGACCGACCCGTCCCCACCAGTACTGTACCCCAGTGTTATACAGTGACAGACCCGTCCCCACCAGTACTGTACCCCAGTGTTATACAGTGACAGACTCGTCTCCACCAGTACTGTACCTTAGTGTTATACAGTGACAGACCTGTCCCCACCAGTACTGTACCCCAGTGTTATACAGTGACAGACCCGTCCCCTGTAGTTCTGTACCCCAGTGTGATACAGTGACCGAACCGTCCCCACTAGTACTGTACCCCAGTGTTATACAGTGAAACACCCGTCCCCACCATTACTGTACCCCTGTGTTATACAGTGACAGACCTGTCCCCACCAGTACCGTACCCCAGTTTTATACAGTGACCGACCCGTCCCCACCAGTACTGTACCCCAGTGTTATACAGTGACAGACCCGTCCCCACCTGTACTGTGCCCCCGTGTTATACAGTGACCAACCCGTCCCCACCATTACTGTACCCCAGTGTTATGCAGTAACAGACCCGTCCCCACCTGTACTGTACCCCAGTGTTATACAGTGACAGACCCGTCCCCACCTGTGCTGTACCGCAGTGTTATACAGTGACAGACCCGTCCCCACCTGTACTGTACCCCAGTGTTATACAGTGACAGACCTGTGCCCACCAGTACTTTACCCCAGTGTTATACAGTGACAGACCCGTACCCACCAGTACTGTACCCCAGTGTTGTACAGTGACAGACCCGTCCCCACCAGTACTGTCCTCCAGTGTTATGCAGTCGCAGACCCGTCCCCACCAGTACTGTACCCCAGTGTTATGCAGTGACTGACCCGTCCCCACCAGTACTTTACCCCAGTGTTACACATTGACAGACCCGTCCCCACCAGTACTGTACCCCAGTGTTATTCAGTGTCAGACCCGTCCCCACCAGTACTGTACCCCAGTGTTATACAGTGACAGACCCGTCCCCACCTGTACTCTACCCCAGTGTTACACAGTGACAGACCTGTCCCCACCAGTACTGTACCCCAGTGTTATACAGTTAGAGACCTGTCCCCACCAGTACTGTACTGCATTGTTATGCAGTGACAGACCTGTCCCCGCCAGTACTGTACCCCTGTGTTATACAGTGACAGACCCGTCCCCACCAGTAGTGTACACCAGTGTTATACAGTTACAGACCCGTCCCCACCAGTACTGTACCCCAGTGTTATACAGTGACAGACCTGTCCCCACCAGTACTGTACCCCTGTGTTTTTCAGTGTCTGACCCGTCCCCACCAGTACTGTACGCAGTGTTATGCAGTAACAGACCAGTCCCCACCTGTACTGTACTCCAGTGTTATACAGTGACAGACCTGTCCCCACCAGTGCTGTACCCCTGTGTTTTTCAGTGTCTGACCCGTCCCCACCAGTACTGTACGCAGTGTTATGCAGTAACAGACCAGTCCCCACCTGTACTGTACTCCAGTGTTATACAGTGACAGACCCGTCCCCACCAGTACTGTCCCCCAGTGTTATACAGTGGCAGACCCGTCCCCTGTAGTTCTGTACCCCAGTGTGATACAGTGACCGAACCGTCCCCACTAGTACTGTACCCCAGTGTTATACAGTGAAAGACCCGTCCCCACCATTACTGTACCCCTGTGTTATACAGTGACAGACCCGTCCCCACCAGTACTGTACCCCAGTTTTATACAGTGACCGACCCGTCCCCACCAGTACTGTACCCCAGTGTTATACAGTGACAGACCCGTCCCCACCTGTACTGTGCCCCCGTGTTATACAGTGACCAACCCGTCCCCACCATTACTGTACCCCAGTGTTATGCAGTAACAGACCCGTCCCCACCTGTACTGTACCCCAGTGTTATACAGTGACAGACCCGTCCCCACCTGTGCTGTACCGCAGTGTTATACAGTGACAGACCCGTCCCCACCTGTACTGTACCCCAGTGTTATACAGTGACAGACCTGTGCCCACCAGTACTTTACCCCAGTGTTATACAGTGACAGACCCGTACCCACCAGTACTGTACCCCAGTGTTGTAGAGTGACAGACCCGTCCCCACCAGTACTGTCCTCCAGTGTTATACAGTGGCAGAACCGTCCCCACCAGTACTGTACCCCAGTGTTATGCAGTGACTGACCCGTCCCCACCAGTACTTTACCCCAGTGTTACACATTGACAGACCCGTCCCCACCAGTACTGTACCCCAGTGTTATTCAGTGTCAGACCCGTCCCCACCAGTACTGTACCCCAGTGTTATACAGTGACAGACCCGTCCCCACCTGTACTCTACCCCAGTGTTACACAGTGACAGACCTGTCCCCACCAGTACTGTACCCCAGTGTTATACAGTGACAGACCTGTCCCCACCAGTACTGTACCCCTGTGTTTTTCAGTGTCTGACCCGTCCCCACCAGTACTGTACCCCAGTGTTATACAGTGACAGACCCGTCCCCACCTGTACTCTACCCCAGTGTTACACAGTAACAGACCAGTCCCCACCTGTACTGTACTCCAGTGTTATACAGTGACAGACCTGTCCCCACCAGTACTGTACCCCTGTGTTTTTCAGTGTCTGACCCGTCCCCACCAGTACTGTACGCAGTGTTATGCAGTAACAGACCAGTCCCCACCTGTACTGTACTCCAGTGTTATACAGTGACAGACCCGTCCCCACCAGTACTGTCCCCCAGTGTTATACAGTGGCAGACCCGTCCCCACCAGTACTGTACCCCAGTGTTATACAGTGACTGACCCGTCCCCACCAGTACTTTACCCCAGTGTTACACATTGACAGACCCGTCCCCACCAGTACTGTACCCCTGTGTTATACAGTGTCAGACCCGTCCCCACCAGTACTGTACCCCAGTGTTATACAGTGACAGACCCGTCCCCACCTGTACTGTACCCCAGTGTTATACAGTGACAGACCTGTCCCCACCAGTACTGTACCCCAGTGTTATACAGTTAGAGACCTGTCCCCACCAGTACTGTACCGCATTGTTATACAGTGACAGACCTGTCCCCCGCCAGTACTGTACCCCAGTGTTATACAGTTAGAGACCTGTCCCCACCAGTTCTGTACCGCATTGTTATACAGTGACAGACCCGTCCCCGCCAGTAGTGTACCCCAGTGTTATACAGTGACAGACCTGTCCCCACCAGTACTGTACCCCAGTGTTATACAGTTACAGACCCGTCCCCACCTGTACTGTACCCCAGTGTTATACAGTGACAGACCTGTGCCCACCAGTACTTTACCCCAGTGTTATACAGTGACAGACCCGTACCCACCAGTACTGTACCCCAGTGTTGTAGAGTGACAGACCCGTCCCCACCAGTACTGTCCTCCAGTGTTATACAGTGGCAGAACCGTCCCCACCAGTACTGTACCCCAGTGTTATGCAGTGACTGACCCGTCCCCACCAGTACTTTACCCCAGTGTTACACATTGACAGACCCGTCCCCACCAGTACTGTACCCCAGTGTTATTCAGTGTCAGACCCGTCCCCACCAGTACTGTACCCCAGTGTTATACAGTGACAGACCCGTCCCCACCTGTACTCTACCCCAGTGTTACACAGTGACAGACCTGTCCCCACCAGTACTGTACCCCAGTGTTATACAGTGACAGACCTGTCCCCACCAGTACTGTACCCCTGTGTTTTTCAGTGTCTGACCCGTCCCCACCAGTACTGTACCCCAGTGTTATACAGTGACAGACCCGTCCCCACCTGTACTCTACCCCAGTGTTACACAGTAACAGACCAGTCCCCACCTGTACTGTACTCCAGTGTTATACAGTGACAGACCTGTCCCCACCAGTACTGTACCCCTGTGTTTTTCAGTGTCTGACCCGTCCCCACCAGTACTGTACGCAGTGTTATGCAGTAACAGACCAGTCCCCACCTGTACTGTACTCCAGTGTTATACAGTGACAGACCCGTCCCCACCAGTACTGTCCCCCAGTGTTATACAGTGGCAGACCCGTCCCCACCAGTACTGTACCCCAGTGTTATACAGTGACTGACCCGTCCCCACCAGTACTTTACCCCAGTGTTACACATTGACAGACCCGTCCCCACCAGTACTGTACCCCTGTGTTATACAGTGTCAGACCCGTCCCCACCAGTACTGTACCCCAGTGTTATACAGTGACAGACCCGTCCCCACCTGTACTGTACCCCAGTGTTATACAGTGACAGACCTGTCCCCACCAGTACTGTACCCCAGTGTTATACAGTTAGAGACCTGTCCCCACCAGTACTGTACCGCATTGTTATACAGTGACAGACCTGTCCCCGCCAGTACTGTACCCCAGTGTTATACAGTTAGAGACCTGTCCCCACCAGTTCTGTACCGCATTGTTATACAGTGACAGACCCGTCCCCGCCAGTAGTGTACCCCAGTGTTATACAGTGACAGACCTGTCCCCACCAGTACTGTACCCCAGTGTTATACAGTTACAGACCCGTCCCCACCAGTACTGTACCCCAGTGTTATACAGTGACAGACCTGTCCCCACCAGTACTGTACCCCTGTGTTTTTCAGTGTCTGACCCGTCCAAACCAGTACTGTACCCCAGTGTTATACAGTGACAGACCCGTCCCCACCAGTACTGTACCCCAGTGTTATACAGTGACAGACCTGTCCTCACCAGTACTGTACCCCAGTGTTATACAGTGACAGACCCGTCCCCACCAGTACTGTACCCCAGTGTTATACAGTGACAGACCCGTCCCCACCAGTACTGTACCCCAGTGTTATACAGTGACAGACCCGTCCCCACCAGTACTGTACCCCAGTCTTATACAGTGACAGACCCGTCCCCACCAGTACTGTACCCCAGTGTTATACAGTGACAGACCTGTCCCCACCAGTACTGTACCCCAGTGTTATACAGTGACAGACCTGTCCTCACCAGTACTGTACCCCAGTGTTATACAGTGACAGACCTGTCCCCACCAGTACTGTTCCCCAGTGTTATACAGTGACAGACCCGTCCCCACCAGTACTGTACCCCAGTGTTATACAGTGAGTTAACTGGTCATCACTGCTCTCAGGAACATGTTTGCTTTTTGCTGTCTTTGTGCTTGATGGACTGTGTCCCTCCCACAGAGACCTCCGCCTTCGGAAGTCCCAGCCGTGAAACTGGACCTGGCCCCCTCCAATTTCCCCCCTCTCCCGGGCGCGGTGCTGAGCTCACAAGGAGAGTCTGTGCTGGAGAGCAGGATGTCAGACGTGGTGCGAGGCGTGTGCAAGGACAAGGTCTGGTCTGTCTCTCTCTCTGTCTGTCTGTCCCCCTCAGTATCTGTCTGTCTGACACCCTCGCTCTGTCTGTATGTCTGTCCCCCTCGCTCTCTGTCTGTCTGTCCCCCTCGCTCTCTGTCTGTCTGTCTGACACCCTCGCTTTGTCTGTCTGTCTGTCCCCCTCACTATCTGTCTGTCTTACACCCTCGCTCTGTCTGTCTGTCCCCCTCGCTCTCTGTCTGTCTGTCTGTCCCCCTCGCTCTCTGTCTGTCTGTCCCCCTCGCTCTCTGTCTGTCTGTCTGACACCCTCGCTCTGTCTGTCTGTCTGTCCCCTTCACTATCTGTCTGTCTGACACCCTCGTTCTGTCTGTCTGTCTGTCCCCCTCGCTCTCTGTCTGTCTGTCTGTCCCCCTCGCTCTCTGTCTGTCTGTCCCCCTCGCTCTCTGTCTGTCTGTCTGTCCCCCTCGCTCTCTGTCTGTCTGTCTGTCCCCCTCGCTCTCTGTCTGTCTGTCCCCCTCGCTCTCTGTCTGTCTGTCCCCCTCGCTCTGTCTGTCTGTCTGTCCCCCTCACTATCTGTCTGTCTGACACCCTCGCTCTGTCTGTCTGTCTGTCCCCCTCGCTCTCTGTCTGTCTGTCTGTCTGTCTGTCCCCCCTCGCTCTCTGTCTGTCTGTCCCCCTCGCTCTCTGTCTGTCTGTCTGTCCCCCTCGCTCTCTGTCTGTCTGTCCCCCTCGCTCTCTGTCTGTCTGTCTGTACCCCTCGCTCTCTGCCTGTCTGTTTGTCCCCCTCGCTCTCTGTCTGTCTATCTGTCCCCCTCGCTCTCTGTCTGTCTGTCTGTCCCCCTCGCTCTCTGTCTGTCTGTCTGTCCCCCTCGCTCTCTGTCTGTCTGTCTGTCCCCCTCGCTCTCTGTCTGTCTGTCTGTCCCCCTCGCTCTCTGTCTGTCTGTCTGTCCCCCTCGCTCTCTGTCTGTCTGTCTGTCCCCCTCGCTCTCTGTCTGTCTGTCTGTCCCCCTCGCTCTCTGTCTGTCTGTCCCCCTCGCTCTCTGTCTGTCTGTCTGTCCCCCTCGCTCTCTGTCTGTCTGTCTGTCCCCCTCGCTCTCTGTCTGTCTGTCTGTCCCCCTCGCTCTCTGTCTGTCTGTTCCCCTCGCTCTCTGTCTGTCTGTCTGTCCGTCCCCCTCGCTCTCTGTCTGTCTGTCTGACACCCTCGCTCTGTCTGTCTGTCTGTCCCCCTCACTATCTGTCTGTCTGACACCCTCGCTCTGTCTGTCTGTCCCCCTCGCTCTCTGTCTGTCTGTCTGTCCCCCTCGCTCTCTGTCTGTCTGTTCCCCTAGCTCTCTGTCTGTCTGTCCCTCCCCCTCGCTCTCTGTCTGTCTGTCTGTCCCCCTCGCTTTCTGTCTGTCTGTCCCCCTCGCTCTCTGTCTGTCTGTTCCCCTCGCTCTCTGTCTGTCTGTCTGTCTGTCCCCCTCGCTCTCTGTCTGTCTGTCTGTCCCCCCTCGCTCTCTGTCTGTCTGTCCCCCTCGCTCTCTGTCTGTCTGTCCGTCCCCCTCGCTCTCTGTCTGTCTGTCCCCCTTGTTCTCTGTCTGTCTGTCTGTCCCCCTCGCTCTCTGTCTGTCTGTCTGTCCGTCCCCCTCGCTCTCTGTCTGTCTGTCTGTCCCCCTCGCTCTCTGTCTGTCCCCCTCGCTCTCTGTCTGTCCCCCTCGCTCTCTGTCTGTCCCCCTCGCTCTCTGTCTGTCTGTCCGTCCCCCTCGCTCTCTGTCTGTCTGTCCGTCCCCCTCGCTCTCTGTCTGTCTGTCCCCCTCGCTCTCTATCTGTCTGTCTCCCTCGCTCTCTGTCTGTCTGTCTGTCTGACACCCTCGCTCTGTCTGTCTGTCCCCCTCGCTCTCTGTCTGTCTGTCTGTCCCCCTCGCTCTCTGTCTGTCTGTTCCCCTAGCTCTCTGTCTGTCTGTCCCTCCCCCCTCGCTCTCTGTCTGTCTGTCCGTCCCCCTCGCTCTCTGTCTGTCTGTCCGTCCCCCTCGCTCTCTGTCTGTCTGTCCCCCTCGCTCTCTATCTGTCTGTCTCCCTCGCTCTCTGTCTGTCTGTCTGTCTGTCCCCCTCGCTCTCTGTCTGTCTGTCTGTCCCCCTCCCTCTCTGTCTGTCTGTCCCCCTCCCTCTCTCTCTGTCTGTCTGTCCCCCTCGCTCTCTGTCTGTCTGTCTGTCCCCCTCGCTCTCTGTCTGTCTGTCTGTCCCCGTCGCTCTCTCTCTGTCCGTCCCCCTCCGCTCTCTGTCTGTCTGTCCCCCTCGCTCTCTGTCTGTCTGTCTGTCCCCCTCGCTCTCTGTCTGTCTGTCTGTCCCCCTCGCTCTCTGTCTGTCTGTCCCCCTCGCTCTCTGTCTGTCTGTCTGTCCCCCTCGCTCTCTGTCTGTCTGTCTGTCCCCCTCGCTCTCTGTCTGTCTGTCTGTCCCCCTCGCTCTCTGTCTGTCTGTCTGTCCCCCTTGCTCTCTGTCTGTCTGTCTGCCCCCTCGCTCTCTGTCTGTCTGTCCCCCTCGCTCTCTGTCTGTCTGTCCGTCTGTCCCCCTCGCGTTCTGCCTGTCTGTCTGTCCCTCTCGCTTTCTGTCTGTCTGTCTGTCCCCCTCGCTCTCTGTCTGTCTGTCCCCCTCGCTCTCTGTCTGTCTGTCCGTCCGTCCCCCTCGCTCTCTGTCTGTCCCCCTCGCTCTCTGTCTGCCTGTCTGTCCCCCTCGCTCTCTGTCTGCCTGTCTGTCTGTCCCCCTGTCTGTCTGTCCCCCTCGCTCTCTGTCTGCCTGTCTGTCTGTCCCCCTCGTGTTCTGCCTGTCTGGCCTGTTCGATCGTTCTGCTCTGATTCGCTGCCCAGTTCCTCACCTGTTGTGTTTCTCCCTGTAGGAGATGAGTAAAGACGCAGGAACGAGTCCCCCTGTTCCAGCCGCTGTTGATGTCCCTCACGACCCACCGCCTCCCCCTATTAGCACTGAACCGTGTGGGAATTTAACGCTATCTCCAGAACCAGCAGCGCCGACAGTGAGGTATGGGCTGAGTGTACAGGGTGAGAGGGGAGGCGACTGGGATGGGGTTGGGGTACACGAGTGTTGCAAATTGTCAGTATTCCTGTGGCAATTGTCCACGTTATCCAGGCTGACCTCGTTTGGGGCGCAGAGGGAGCGCCGCACTGTTGGAGGGTCAGCGCTGAGGGAGAGCCGCACTGTGGGAGGGTCAGCGCTGAGGGAGAGCCGCACTGTTGGAGGGTCAGCGCTGAGGGAGCGCCGCACTGTGGGAGGGTCAGTGCTGAGGGAGCGCCGCATTGTGGGAGGGTCAGCGCTGAGGGAGAGCCGCACTGTCGGAGGGTCAGTGCTGAGGGAGAGCCGCACTGTCGGGAGGGTCAGTGCTGAGGGAGAGCCGCACTGTCGGAGGGTTAGTGCTGAGGGAGCCCCGCACTGTGGGGAGGGTCAGTGCTGAGGAGAGCCGCACTGTCGAAGCGTCAGTGCTGAGGGAGAGCCGCACTGTCGGAGGGTCAGTGCTGAGGGAGCGCCGCACTGTTGGAGGGTCAGCGCTGAGGGAGAGCTGCACTGTCGGAGGGTCAGTGCTGAGGGAGAGCCGCACTGTCGCAGGGTCAGCGCTGAGGGAGAGCCGCACTGTGGGAGGGTCAGTACTGAGGGAGTGCCGCACTGTCGGAGGGTCAGTGCTGAGGGAGAGCCGCACTGTGGGGGGGTCAGTGCTGAGGGAGAGCCGCACTGTCGGAGGGTCAGTGCTGAGGGAGCGCCGCACTGTGGGAGGGTCAGTGCTGAGGGAGAGCAGCACTGTTGGAGGGTCAGCGCTGAGGGAGAGCCGCACTCTGGGAGGGTGAGCGCTGAGGGAGAGCTGCACTGTCGGAGGGTCAGTGCTGAGGGAGCGCCGCACTGTGGGAGGGTCAGTGCTGAGGGAGAGCCGCACTGTGGGAGGGTCAGTGCTGAGGGAGCACTGCACTGTGGGAGGGTCAGCGCTGAGGGAGTGCCGCACTGTCGGAGGGTCAGTGCTGAGGGAGTGCCGCACTGTCGGAGGGTCAGCGCTGAGGGAGCGCCGCACTGTCGGAGGGTCAGCGCTGAGGGAGAGCCGCACTGTCGGAGGGTCAGTACTGAGGGAGCGCCGCACAGTCGGAGGGTCAGTGCTGAGGGAGCGCCGCACTGTGGGAGGGTCAGCGCTGAGGGAGAGCTGCACTGTCGGAGGGTCAGTGCTGAGGGAGCGCCGCACTGTCGGAGGGTCAGTGCTGAGGGAGAGCCGCACTGTGGGAGGGTCAGTGCTGAGGGAGCACTGCACTGTGGGAGGGTCAGCGCTGAGGGGGTGCCGCACTGTCGGAGGGTCAGTGCTGAGGGAGTGCCGCACTGTGGGAGGGTCAGCGCTGAGGGAGCGCCGCACTGTCGGAGGGTCAGCGCTGAGGGAGAGCCGCACTGTCGGAGGGTCAGTACTGAGGGAGCGCCGCACAGTCGGAGGGTCAGTGCTGAGGGAGAGCCGCACTGTGGGAGGGTCAGCGCTGAGGGAGAGCTGCACTGTCGGAGGGTCAGCGCTGAGGGAGAGCCGCACTGTCGGAGGGTCGGCGCTGAGGGAGAGCCGCACTGTCGGAGGGTCGGCGCTGAGGGAGAGCCGCACTGTGGGAGAGTCAGCGCTGAGGGAGAGCCGCACTGTCGGAGGGTCAGTGCTGAGGGAGTGCCGCACTGTGGGAGGGTCAGTGCTGAGGGAGAGCCACACTGTCGGAGGGTCAGCGCTGAGGGAGAGCCGCACTGTGGGAGGGTCAGTGTTGAGGGAGAGCCGCACTGTGGGAGGGTCAGTGCTGAGGGAGAGCCGCACTGTGGGAGGGTCAGCGCTGAGGGAGCGCCGCAGTGTCGGAGGGTCAGCGCTGAGAGAGAGCCGCACTGTCGGAGGGTCAGCGCTGAGGGAGCGCCGCACTGTGGGAGGGTCAGCGCTGAGAGAGAGCCGCACTGCCGGAGGTGCCGTCTTTCAGAAACGACTTGATACTGAGGCTGAGCTGTTTCTGTTCTCTCTCCCTCTCCCCGGCTCCTCTGCCTCCCTTCCCTTCCCCCTGCTGCACACCGAACCCCCCCCTTCCCCCCCTGCCCCCATTCCGCCCCCTCCCCGGCACCCACCACCCCACAGCAGCCCTCAGCCTCCCGATCAGTCACCGACAGAGCTGACCATCCCGAGGGACTCACACCCGAGGAGTGCCGCCTGCTCACCACTAGCTGCGACCAAACCGGACCGGAACACAGTCACCCCGCTCTCTGTAAGTGCTGTCCGGGGGAGGGTGGGCCGGTCGCTGGGGGAGGGAGAGCTGTGTGCTGACGCTGGTGTTGTCGAAGGGTGGGGTGGGGGCCGGGGGTGGGTGGGTTGGGAGCCGCAGGGGGAGTGTGTGGGTGGGGGAGGAGGAGGTGGGTTCGGACAGACAGCCCGTGGTCCAAGGGAGACTCTCCTCCCGGACGGTGGGGGGGACGGGGACTTTGAGGGGTGTGGGCGCTGGGCAGAGGGGGGGGTGGGGGTGGGGGGGGTGTGGGGTATTCCCTCCACCTCCACCCCCCCCACTCCCCACGCTCTGGCTGACCCGCACCCACTCCCAGCCCAGCAACGCCTCCGAATTAAATTTCTACCCGTCGCTTACCAAACCCTCAGTGAGCTCGCCCCCCTCCCTCCCTCCCTATCTCTAACCTCCCCATGCACCTCCCTATCTCTGTAACCTCCCTACGCCCCTCCCTATCTCTGTAACCTCCCTACACCCTCCCTATCTCTGTAACCTCCCTACGCCCCTCCCTATCTCTGTAACCTCCCCACGCCCCTCCCTATCTCTGTAACCTCCCTACACCCCTCCTTATCTTTGTAACCTCCCTACACCCCTCCCTATCTCTCTAATCTCCCTACGCCCCTCCCTATCTCTGTAACCTCCCTACACCCCTCCCTATCTCTGTAACCTCCCTACACCCCTCCCTATCTCTGTAACCTCCCTACACCCCTCCCTATCTCTGTAACCTCCCTACACCCCTCCCTGTCTCTGTAACCTCGCCACGCCCCTCCCTATCTCTGTAACCTCCCTCCACCCCTCCCTATCTCTGTAACCTCGCCACGCCCCTCCCTATCTCTGTAACCTCCCTACGCCCCACCCTATCTCTGTAACCTCCCTACGCCCCTCCCTATCTCTGTAACCTCCCTCCACCCCTCCCTATCTCTGTAACCGCCCCACGCCCCTCCCTATCTCTGTAACCTCCCTACGCCCCTCCCTATCTCTGTAACCTCCCTACGCCCCTCCCTATCTCTGTAACCTCCCTACGCCCCTCCCTATCTCTGTAACCTCCCTACACTCCTCCCTATCTCTGTAACCTCCCTACGCCCCTCCCTATCTCTGTAACCTCCCTACACCCCTCCCTATCTCGGTAACCTCGCCACGCCCCTCCCTATCTCTGTAACCTCCCTACGCCCCACCCTATCTCTGTAACCTCCCTACACCCCTCCCTATCTCTGTAACCTCCCTACACCTCTTCCTATCTCTGTAACCTCCCTACATCCCTCCCTATCTCTGTAAACTCCCTACACCCCTCCCTATCTCTGTAACATCCCTCCACCCCTCCCTATCTCTGTAACCTCCCTACACCCCTCCCTATCTCTGTAACCTCCCTACACCCCTCCCTATCACTGTAACCTCCCTACACCCCTCCCTATCTCTGTAACCTCCCCACGCCCCTCCCTATCTCTGTAACCTCCCCACACCCCTCCCTATCTCTGTAACCTCCCTACACCCCTCCCTATCTCTGTAACCTCCCTACACCCCTCCCTATCTCTGTAACCTCCCTACACCCCTCCCTATCTCTGTAACCTCCCTACAACCCCCTCCCTATCTCTGTAACCTCCCTACACCCCTCCCTATCTCTCTAACCTCCCTACACCCCTCCCTATCTCTCTAACCTCCCTACACCCCTCCCTATCTCTGTAACCTCCTCCAGCCCCTACAACCCTCCCTATCTCTGTAACCTCCTCCAGCTCCTACACCCCTCCCTATCTCTTTAACCTCCTCCATCCCCTACTTCCCTCCCTATCTCTGTAACCTCCTCCAACCCCTACAACCCTCCCCCATCTCTGTAACCCCCTCCAGCCCCTACAACCCTCCCTATCTCTGTAACCTCCTCCAGCCCACACCCCCCCTCCCTATCTCTGTCACCTCCTCCAGCCCCTACACCCCTCCCTATCTCTCTAACCTCCTCCAGCCCACACCCCCCTCCCTATCTCTGTAACCTCCTCCAGCCCCTTCACCCCTCCCCTATCTCTGAAACATCCTCCAGACCTACAACCCTCCCTATCTCTGTAACCTCCTCCAGCCCCTACAACCCTCCCTATCTCTGTAACCTCCTCCAGCCTATACACCCCTCCCTATCTCTGTAAACCTCCTCCAGCCCCTACACCCCTCCCTATCTCTGTAACCTCCTCCAGCCCCTACAACCCTCCTTATCTCTGTAACCCCCTCCAGCCCCTACAACCCTCCCCATCTCTGTAACCTCCTCCAGCCTATACACCCCTCCCTCTCTCTGTAACCCCCTCCAGCCCCTACACCCCTCCCTATCTCTGTAACCTCCTCCAGCCCCTATACCCCTCCCTATCTCTGTAACCTCCTCCAGCCCCTACAAGCCCTCCCTATCTCTGTAACCTCCTCCAGCCCCTACAAACCCTCCCTATCTCTGTAACCTCCTCCAGTCTCTACATCCCTCCCTATCTCTGTAACCTCCTATACCCCTCCCTATCTCTGTAACCTCCTCCAGCCCCTAGACCCCTCCCTATCTCTATAACTTCCTCCAGACCCTACAACCCTCCCTATCTCTGTAACCTCCTCCAACCCCCTTCAACCCTCCCTATCTCTGTCACCTCCTCCAGCCCCTACACCCCTCCCTATCTCTGTAACCTCCTCCAGCCCCTACACCCCTCCCTAACTCTGTAACCTCCTCCAGCCCCCTACAACCCTCCCTATCTCTGTAACCTCCTCCAGCCCCTCCCTTCTCTCTCCCCCTCACCACTCCAAGAAGCTCCATAATAACCTGCCCCTCTGACCGAGCTGTTGAACCTCCCTGTCCCCCGCCATCTCCCTGGCGCCGGTCAGCGCCGGGCGCCACGCGATCGCTGACCCCCTTCACTGTCGTTGGCAGGAGCCCAGGAAGTTGAGCTACGCCGAGGTCTGCCAGAGACCCCCTGCACCCCAGCCCCCGAGAGAGCCGAGACTCGGCGCAGCCAAGGGTGAGGAGGGCGGCGCTGCCGGCGGAGGAGGAGGAGGAGGAGGGGAGAGGCAGGCGGACAGGCCGCAGGAGCGGCCGGAGGGG
>JANJGN010001662.1:0-118915 GCA_026770705.1 Isurus oxyrinchus | reverse complement strand
TCAACAACAACCTCAACATTGAAAAACAACAACAATCTCAACATTGAAAAACACCAACAAATTCAACAACAACCTCAACATTGAAAAACAACAACAACCTCAACATTGAAAAACACCAACAAATTCAACAACAACCTCGACATTGAAAAACACCCTCAAATTCAAAATCAACCTCAACATTGAACAACACCAACAACCTCAAAATTGAAAAAACACCAGCAAATTCAACAACAACCTCAACATTTAAAAACAACAACAACCTCAACATTGAAAAACACCAACAAATTCAACAACAACCTCAACATTGAAAAACACCAACAAATTCAACAACAACCTCAACATTTAAAAACACCAACAAATTCAACAACAACTTCCACATTGAAAAACACCAACAAATTCAACAACAACCTCAACATTGAAACACAACAACAACCTAAACATTGAAAAACACCAACAAATTCAACAACAACCTCAACATTGAAAAACAACAACAATCTCAACATTGAAAAACACCAACAAATTCAACAACAACCTCAACATTGAAAAACAACAAAAACCTCAACATTGAAAAACACCAACAAATTCAACAACAACCTCGACATTGAAAAACACCCTCAAATTCAAAATCAACCTCAACATTGAACAACACCAAAAACCTCAAAATTGAAAAAACACCAGCAAATTCAACAACAACTTCAACATTTAAAAACAACAACAACCTGAACATTGAAAAACACCAACAAATTCAATAACAACCTCAACATTGAAAACAACCAACAAATTCAACAACAACCTCAACATTGAAAAACAATAACAACCTCAACATTGAAAAACGCCAACAAATTCAACAACAACCTCAAAATTGAAAAACAACAACAAACTAAACATTGAAAAACACCAACAAATTCAACAACAACCTCAACATTGAAAAACAACAACAACCTCAACATTGAAAAACACCAACAAATTCAAGAGGAACCTCAACGTTGAAAAACACCAACAAATTCAACAACAACCTCAACATTTAAAAACACCAACAAATTCAACAACAACCTCGAAATTGAAAAACACCAACAAATTCAACTACAAACTCAACATTGAAAAACACCAACAAATTCAACAACAACCTCAACAGTGAAAAAACAACAACAACCTCAACATTGAAAAACACCAACAAATTCAACAACAACCTCAACTTTGAAAAGCACCAACCAATTCATCAACAACCTCAACATTGAAAAACAACAACAACCGAAACATTGAAAAACACCAACAAATTCAACAACAACCTCAACATTGAAAAACAACAACAACCTCAACATTGAAAAACACCAACAAATTCAACAACAACTTCAACATTGAAAAACACCAACAAATTCAACAACAACCTCGAAATTGAAAAACACCAACAAATTCAACAACAACCTCAACATTGAAAAACAACAACAACCTCAGCATTGAAAAACACCAACAAATTCAACAACAACCTCAAAATTGAAAAACAACAACAATCTCAACATTGAAAAACACCAACAAATTCAACAACAACCTCAACATTGAAAAACACCAACAAATTCAGCAACAACCTCGAAATTGAAAAACAACAACAACCGAAACATTGAAAAACACCAACAAATTCAACAACAACCTCAACATTGAAAAACAACAACAACCTCAACATTGAAAAACACCAACAAATTCAACAACAACTTCAACATTGAAAAACACCAACAAATTCAACAACAACCTCGAAATTGAAAAACACCAACAAATTCAACAACAACCTCAACATTGAAAAACAACAACAACCTCAGCATTGAAAAACACCAACAAATTCAACAACAACCTCAAAATTGAAAAACAACAACAATCTCAACATTGAAAAACACCAACAAATTCAACAACAACCTCAACATTGAAAAACACCAACAAATTCAGCAACAACCTCGAAATTGAAAAACAACAACAACCGAAACATTGAAAAACACCAACAAATTCAACAACAACCTCAACATTGAAAAACAACAACAACCTCAACATTGAAAAACACCAACAAATTCAACAACAGCCTCAACATTGAAAAACACCAACAAATTCAACAACAACCTCAGCATTCAAAAACAACAACAACCTCAACATTGAAAATCACCAACAAATTCAACAACAACCTCAACATTGAAAAACAACAACAACCTCAACATTGAAAAACAACAACAAATTCAACAACAACTTCAACATTGAAAAACACCAACAAATTCAGCAACAACCTCAACATTGAAACACAACAACAACCTAAACATTGAAAAACACCAACAAATTCAACAACAACCTCAACATTGAAAAACAACAACAACCTCAACATTGAAAAACACCAACAAATTCAACAACAACCTCAACATTGAAAAACACCAACAAATTCAACAGCAACCTCAACATTGAAAAACAACAACAACCTCAACATTGAAAATCACCAACAAATTCAACAACAACTTCAACATTGAAAAACACCAACAAATTCAACAACAACCTCGAAATTGAAAAACACCAACAAATACAACAACAACCTCAACATTGAAAAACAACAAAAACCTCAACATTTAAAAACACCAACAAATTCAACAACAACCTCAACAGTGAAAAACAACAACAACCTCAACATTGCAAAACACCAACAAGTTCAACAACAACCTCAACATTTAAAAACACCAACAAATTCAACAACAACCTCAACATTGAAAAACAACAACAATCTCAACATTGAAAAACACCAACAAATTCAACAACAACCTCAACATTGAAAAACAACAACAACCTCAACATTGAAAAACACCAACAAATTCAACAACAACCTCGACATTGAAAAACACCCTCAAATTCAAAATCAACCTCAACATTGAACAACACCAACAACCTCAAAATTGAAAAAACACCAGCAAATTCAACAACAACCTCAACATTTAAAAACAACAACAACCTCAACATTGAAAAACACCAACAAATTCAACAACAACCTCAACATTGAAAAACACCAACAAATTCAACAACAACCTCAACATTTAAAAACACCAACAAATTCAACAACAACTTCAACATTGAAAAACACCAACAAATTCAACAACAACCTCAACATTGAAACACAACAACAACCTAAACATTGAAAAACACCAACAAATTCAACAACAACCTCAACATTGAAAAACAACAACAACCTCAACATTGAAAAACACCAACAAATTCAACAACAACCTCAACATTGAAAAACACCAACAAATTCAACAGCAACCTCAACATTGAAAAACAACAACAAACTCAACATTGAAAATCACCAACAAATTCAACAACAACTTCAACATTGAAAAACACCAACAATTTCAACAACAACCTCGAAATTGAAAAACTCCAACAAATTCAACAACAACCTCAACATTGAAAAACAACAAAAACCTCAACATTGAAAAACACCAACAAATTCAACAACAACCTCAACATTGAAAAACAACAACAAACTCAACATTGCAAAACACCAACAAATTCAACAACAACCTCAACATTTAAAAACACCAACAAATTCAACAACAACCTCAACATTGAAAAACAACAACAATCTCAACATTGAAAAACACCAACAAATTCAACAACAACCTCAACTTTGAAAAACAACAACAACCTCAACATTGAAAAACACCAACAAATTCAACAACAACCTCGACATTGAAAAACACCCTCAAATTCAAAATCAACCTCAACATTGAACAACACCAACAACCTCAAAATTGAAAAAACACCAGCAAATTCAACAACAACCTCAACATTTAAAAACAACAACAACCTCAACATTGAAAAACACCAACAAATTCAACAACAACCTCAACATTGAAAAACACCAACAAATTCAACAACAACCTCAACATTTAAAAACACCAACAAATTCAACAACAACTTCAACATTGAAAAACACCAACAAATTCAACAACAACCTCAACATTGAAACACAACAACAACCTAAACATTGAAAAACACCAACAAATTCAACAACAACCTCAACACTGAAAAACAACAACAACCTCCACATTGAAAAACACCAACAAATTCAACAACAACCTCGAAATTGAAAAACACCAACAAATTCAACAGCAACCTCAACATTGAAAAACAACAACAAACTCAACATGGAAAATCACCAACAAATTCAACAACAACTTCAACATTGAAAAACACCAACAATTTCAACAACAACCTCGAAATTGAAAAACTCCAACAAATACAACAACAACCTCAACATTGAAAAACAACAAAAACCTCAACATTGAAAAACACCAACAAATTCAACAACAACCTCAACATTGAAAAACAACAACAAACTCAACATTGAAAAACACCAACAAATTCAACAACAACCTCAACATTTAAAAACACCAACAAATTCAACAACAACCTCAACATTGAAAAACAACAACAACCTCAACATTGAAAAACAACAACAACCTCAACATTGAAAAACACCAACAAATTCAACAACAACCTCGACATTGAAAAACACCCTCAAATTCAAAATCAACCTCAACATTGAACAACACCAACAACCTCAAAATTGAAAAAACACCAGCAAATTCAACAACAACCTCAACATTTAAAAACAACAACAACCTCAACATTGAAAAACACCAACAAATTCAACAACAACCTCAACATTGAAAAACACCAACAAATTCAACAACAACCTCAACATTGAAAAACACCAACAAATTCAACAACAACCTCAACATTGAAAAACAACAACTAACTCAACATTGAAAAACAGCAAAAAATTCAACAACAACCTCAACATTGAAAAACACCAACAACCTCAACATTGAAAAACACCAACAAATTCAACAACAACCTCAACGTTGAAAAACACCAACAAATTCAACAACAACCTCAACATTGAAAAACAACAGCAATCTCAACATTGAAAAACACCAACAAATTCAACAGCAACCTAAACATTGAAAAACACCAACAAATTCAACAACAACCTCAACATTGAAAAACACCAACAAACTCAACAGAACCACAACATTGAAAAATAACAACAACCTCAACATTGAAAAACAACAAAAACCTCAACATTGAAAAACACCAACAAATTCAACAACAACCTCAACATTGAAAAACAACAACAAACTCAACATTGCAAAACACCAACAAATTCAACAACAACCTCAACATTTAAAAACACCAACAAATTCAACAACAACCTCAACATTGAAAAACAACAACAATCTCAACATTGAAAAACACCAACAAATTCAACAACAACCTCAACTTTGAAAAACAACAACAACCTCAACATTGAAAAACACCAACAAATTCAACAACAACCTCGACATTGAAAAACACCCTCAAATTCAAAATCAACCTCAACATTGAACAACACCAACAACCTCAAAATTGAAAAAACACCAGCAAATTCAACAACCACCTCAACATTTAAAAACAACAACAACCTCAACATTGAAAAACACCAACAAATTCAACAACAACCTCAACATTGAAAAACACCAACAAATTCAACAACAACCTCAACTTTTAAAAACACCAACAAATTCAACAACAACTTCAACATTGAAAAACACCAACAAATTCAACAACAACCTCAACATTGAAACACAACAACAACCTAAACATTGAAAAACACCAACAAATTCAACAACAACCTCAACATTGAAAAACACCAACAAATTCAACAACAACCTCAACATTGAAAAACACCAACAAATTCAACAGCAACGTCAACATTGAAAAACAACAACAAACTCAACATTGAAAATCACCAACAAATTCAACAACAACTTCAACATTGAAAAACACCAACAATTTCAACAAGAACCTCGAAATTGAAAAACTCCAACAAATACAACAACAACCTCAACATTGAAAAACAACAAAAACCTCAACATTGAAAAACACCAACAAATTCAACAACAACCTCAACATTGAAAAACAACAACAAACTCAACATTGAAAAACACCAACAAATTCAACAACAACCTCAACATTTAAAAACACCAACAAATTCAACAACAACCTCAACATTGAAAAACAACAACAATCACAACATTGAAAAACAACAACAAATTCAACAACAACCTCAACATTGAAAAACAACAACAACCTCAACATTGAAAAACACCAACAAATTCAACAACAACCTCGACATTGAAAAACACCCTCAAATTCAAAATCAACCTCAACATTGAACAACACCAACAACCTCAAAATTGAAAAAACACCAGCAAATTCAACAACAACCTCAACATTTAAAAACAACAACAACCTCAACATTGAAAAACACCAACAAATTCAACAACAACCTCAACATTGAAAAACACCAACAAATTCAACAACAACCTCAACATTGAAAAACACCAACAAATTCAACAACAACCTCAACATTGAAAAACAACAACTAACTCAACATTGAAAAACAGCAAAAAATTCAACAACAACCTCAACATTGAAAAACACCAACAACCTCAACATTGAAAAACACCAACAAATTCAACAACAACCTCAACGTTGAAAAACACCAACAAATTCAACAACAACCTCAACATTGAAAAACAACAGCAATCTCAACATTGAAAAACACCAACAAATTCAACAGCAACCTCAACATTGAAAAACACCAACAAATTCAACAACAACCTCAACATTGAAAAACACCAACAAGCTCAACAACAACCTCAACATTGAAAAATAACAACAACCTCAACATTGAAAAACACCAACAAATTCAACAACAACCTCAACATTGAAAAACACCAACAAATTCAACAAGAACCTCAACATTGAAACACAACAACAACCTAAACATTGAAAAACACCAACAAATTCAACAGCAACCTCAACATTGAAAAACAACAACAACCTCAACATTGAAAAACACCAACAAATTCAACAACAAGCTCAACATTGAAAAACACCAACAAATTCAACAGCAACCTCAACATTGAAAAACAACAACAACTTCAACATTGAAAAACCCCAACAAATTCAACAACAACCTCGAAATTGTAAAACACCAACAAATACAACAACAACCTCAACATTGAAAAACAACAAAAACCTCAACATTGAAAAAACACCAACAAATTCAACAACAACCTCAACATTGAAAAACAACAACAACCTCAACATTGCAAAACACCAACAAATTCAACAACAACCTCAACATTTAAAAACACCAACAAATTCAACAACAACCTCAACATTGAAAAACAACAACAATCTCAACATTGAAAAACACCAACAAATTCAACAACAACCTCAACATTGAAAAACAACAACAACCTCAACATTGAAAAACACCAACAAATTCAACAACAACCTCGACATTGAAAAACACCCTCAAATTCAAAATCAACCTCAACATTGAACAACACCAACAACCTCAAAATTGAAAAAACACCAGCAAATTCAACAACAACTTCAACATTTAAAAACAACAACAACCTGAACATTGAAAAACACCAACAAATTCAATAACAACCTCAACATTGAAAAAAACCAACAAATTCAACAACAACCTCAACATTGAAAAACACCAACAAATTCAACAACCTCAACATTGAAAAATAACAACAACCTCAACATTGAAAAACACCAACAAATTCAACAACAACCTCAACATTGAAAAACACCAACAAATTCAACAACAAACTCAAGATTGAAAAACACCCACAAATTCAACAACCTCAACATTGAAAAACAACAACAACCTCATCATTGAAAAACACCAATAAATTCAACAACAACCTCGAAATTGAAAAACAACATCAACCTCAACATTGAAAAACACCAACAAATTCAACAACAACCTCAACATTGAAAAACACCAACAAATTCAACAACAACCTCAGCATTGAAAAACAACAAAAACCTCAACATTGAAAAACACCAACAAATTCAACAACAACCTCAACATTGAAAAACACCAACAAACTCAACAGCAACCTCAACATTGAAAAACAACATCAACCTCAACATTGAAAAACACCAACAAATTCAACAACAACCTCAACATTGAAAAACACCAACAAATTCAACAACAACCTCAACATTGAAAAACACCAACAACCTCAACATTGAAAAACACCAACAAATTCAACAACAACCTCAACATTGAAAAACGACAACAACCTCAACATTGAAAAACGCCAACAAATTCAACAACAACCTCAAAATTGAAAAACAACAACAAACTAAACAATGAAAAACACCAACAAATTCAACAACAACCTCAACATTGAAAAACATCAACAACCTCAACATTGAAAAACACCAACAAATTCAACAACAACCTCAACATTGAAAAAACACCAACAAATTCAACAACAATCTCAACATTGAAAAACACCAACAAATTCAACAACAACCTCGAAATTGAAAAACACCAACAAATTCAACAACAAACTCAACATTGAAAAACACCAACAAATTCAACAACAACCTCAACAGTGAAAAAACAACAACAACCTCAACATTGAAAAACACCAACAAATTCAACAACAACCTCAACTATGAAAGGCACCAACATATTCAACAACAACCTCAACATTGAAAAACAACAACAACCGAAACATTGAAAAACACCAACAAATTCAACAACAACCTCAACATTGAAAAACAACAACAACCTCAACATTGAAAAACACCAACAAATTCAACAACAACTTCAACATTGAAAAACACCAACAAATTCAACAACAACCTCGAAATTGAAAAACACCAACAAATTCAACAACAACCTCAACATTGAAAAACAACAACAACCTCAGCATTGAAAAACACCAACAAATTCAACAACAACCTCAACATTGAAAAACAACAACAAATTCAACAACAAACTCAAGATTGAAAAACACCCACAAATTCAACAACCTCAACATTGAAAAACAACAACAACCTCATCATTGAAAAACACCAACAAATTCAACAACAACCTCGAAATTGAAAAACAACATCAACCTCAACATTGAAAAACACCAACAAATTCAACAACAACCTCAACATTGAAAAACACCAACAAATTCAACAACAACCTCAGCATTGAAAAACAACAACAACCTCAACATTGAAAAACATCAACAAATTCAACAGCAACCTCAACATTGAAAAACACCAACAAACTCAACAACAACCTCAACATTGAAAAACAACAACAACCTCAACATTGAAAAACACCAACAAATTCAACAACAACCTCAACATTGAAAAACACCAACAAATTCAAGAACAACCTCAACATTGAAAAACACCAACAACCTCAACATTGAAAAAAACCAACAAATTCAACAACAACCTCAACATTGAAAAACAAGAACAACCTCAACATTGAAAAACGCCAACAAATTCAACAACAACCTCAAAATTGAAAAACAACAACAAACTAAACATTGAAAAACACCAACAAATTCAAAAACAACCTCAACATTGAAAAACAACAACAACCTCAACATTGAAAAACACCAACAAATTCAACAACAGCCTCAACGTTGAAAAACACCAACAAATTCAACAACAATCTCAACATTGAAAAACACCAACAAATTCAACAACAACCTCGAAATTGAAAAACACCAACAAATTCAACAACAAACTCAACATTGAAAAACACCAACAAATTCAACAACAACCTCAACAGTGAAAAAACAACAACAACCTCAACATTGAAAAACAGCAACAAATTCAACAACAACCTCAACTTTGAAAAGCACCAACAAATTCAACAACAACCTCAACATTGAAAAACAACAACAACCGAAACATTGAAAAACACCAACAAATTCAACAACAACCTCAACATTGAAAAACAACAACAACCTCAACATTGAAAAACAGCAACAAATTCAACAACAACTTCAACATTGAAAAACACCAACAAATTCAACAACAACCTCGAAATTGAAAAACACCAACAAATTCAACAACAACCTCAACATTGAAAAACAACAACAACCTCAGCATTGAAAAACACCAAAAAATTCAACAACAACATCAACATTGAAAAACACCAACAAATTCAACAACAACCTCGACATTGAAAAACAACAACAACCGAAACATTGAAAAACACCAACAAATTCAACAACAACCTCAACATTGAATAACAACAACAACCTCAACATTGAAAAACACCAACAAATTCAACAACAGCCTCAACATTGAAAAACACCAACAATTTCAACAACAACCTCAGCATTGAAAAACAACAACAACCTCGACATTGAAAAACACCAACAAATTCAACAACAACCTCACCATTGAAAAACAACAACAACCTCAACATTTAAAAACACCAACAAATTCAACAACAACTTCAACATTGAAACACAACAACAACCTAAACATTGAAAAACACCAACAAATTCAACAACAAGCTCAACATTGAAAAACAACAACAACCTCAACATTGAAAAACACCAACAAATTCAACAACAACCTCAACATTGAAAAACACCAACAAATTCAACAGCAACCTCAACATTGAAAAACAACAACAACCTCAACATTGAAAATCACCAACAAATTCAACAACAACTTCAACATTGAAAAACACCAACAAATTCAACAACAACCTCGAAATTGAAAAACACCAACAAATACAACAACAACCTCAACATTGAAAAACAACAAAAACCTCAACATTGAAAAACACCAACAAATTCAACAACAACCTCGAAATTGAAAAACACCAACAAATTCAACAACAACCTCAACATTTAAAAACACCAACAAGTTCAACAACAACCTCAACATTGAAAAACAACAACAATCTCAACATTGAAAAACACCAACAAATTCAACAACAACCTCAACATTGAAAAACAACAACAACCTCAACATTGAAAAACACCAACAAATTCAACAACAACCTCGACATTGAAAAACACCCTCAAATTCAAAATCAACCTCAACATTGAACAACACCAACAACCTCAAAATTGAAAAAACACCAGCAAATTCAACAACAACTTCAACATTTAAAAACAACAACAACCTGAACATTGAAAAACACCAACAAATTCAATAACAACCTCAGCATTGAAAAACACCAACAAATTCAACAACAACCTCAACATTGAAAAACACCAACAAATTCAACAACCTCAACATTGAAAAATAACAACAACCTCAACTTTGAAAAACACCAACAAATTCAACAACAACCTCAACATTGAAAAACACCAACAAATTCAACAACAAACTCAAGATTGAAAAACACCCACAAATTCAACAACCTCAACATTGAAAAACAACAACAACCTCATCATTGAAAAACACCAATAAATTCAACAACAACCTCGAAATTGAAAAACAACATCAACCTCAACATTGAAAAACACCAACAAATTCAACAAAAACCTCAACATTGAAAAACACCAACAAATTCAACAACAACCTCAGCATTGAAAAACAACAACAACCTCAACATTGAAAAACACCAACAAATTCAACAACAACCTCAACATAGAAAAACACCAACAAACTCAACAACAACCTCAACATTGAAAAACAACAACAACCTCAACATTGAAAAACACCAACAAATTCAACAACAACCTCAACATTGAAAAACACCAAAAAATTCAACAACAACATCAACATTGAAAAACACCAACAAATTCAACAACAACCTCGACATTGAAAAACAACAACAACCGAAACATTGAAAAACACCAACAAATTCAACAACAACCTCAACATTGAATAACAACAACAACCTCAACATTGAAAAACACCAACAAATTCAACAACAGCCTCAACATTGAAAAACACCAACAATTTCAACAACAACCTCAGCATTGAAAAACAACAACAACCTCAACATTGAAAATCACCAACAAATTCAACAACAACCTCACCATTGAAAAACAACAACAACCTCAACATTTAAAAACACCAACAAATTCAACAACAACTTCAACATTGAAAAACACCAACAAATTCAACAACAACCTCAACATTGAAACACAACAACAACCTAAACATTGAAAAACAAAAACAAATTCAACAACAACCTCAACATTGAAAAACAACAACAACCTCAACATTGAAAAACACCAACAAATTCAACAACAACCTAAACATTGAAAAACAAAAACAAATTCAACAACAACCTCAACATTGAAAAACAACAACAACCTCAACATTGAAAAACACCAACAAATTCAACAACAACCTCAACATTGAAAAAACACCAACAAATTCAACAACAATCTCAACATTGAAAAACACCAACAAATTCAACAACAACCTCGAAATTGAAAAACACCAACAAATTCAACAACAAACTCAACATTGAAAAACACCAACAAATTCAACAACAACCTCAACAGTGAAAAAACAACAACAACCTCAACATTGAAAAACACCAACAAATTCAACAACAACCTCAACTATGAAAGGCACCCAACATATTCAACAACAACCTCAACATTGAAAAACAACAACAACCGAAACATTGAAAAACACCAACAAATTCAACAACAACCTCAACATTGAAAAACAACAACAACCTCAACATTGAAAAACACCAACAAATTCAACAACAACTTCAACATTGAAAAACACCAACAAATTCAACAACAACCTCGAAATTGAAAAACACCAACAAATTCAACAACAACCTCAACATTGAAAAACAACAACAACCTCAGCATTGAAAAACACCAACAAATTCAACAACAACCTCAACATTGAAAAACAACAACAAATTCAACAACAAACTCAAGATTGAAAAACACCCACAAATTCAACAACCTCAACATTGAAAAACAACAACAACCTCATCATTGAAAAACACCAACAAATTCAACAACAACCTCGAAATTGAAAAACAACATCAACCTCAACATTGAAAAACACCAACAAATTCAACAACAACCTCAACATTGAAAAACACCAACAAATTCAACAACAACCTCAGCATTGAAAAACAACAACAACCTCAACATTGAAAAACATCAACAAATTCAACAGCAACCTCAACATTGAAAAACACCAACAAACTCAACAACAACCTCAACATTGAAAAACAACAACAACCTCAACATTGAAAAACACCAACAAATTCAACAACAACCTCAACATTGAAAAACACCAACAAATTCAAGAACAACCTCAACATTGAAAAACACCAACAACCTCAACATTGAAAAAAACCAACAAATTCAACAACAACCTCAACATTGAAAAACAAGAACAACCTCAACATTGAAAAACGCCAACAAATTCAACAACAACCTCAAAATTGAAAAACAACAACAAACTAAACATTGAAAAACACCAACAAATTCAAAAACAACCTCAACATTGAAAAACAACAACAACCTCAACATTGAAAAACACCAACAAATTCAACAACAGCCTCAACGTTGAAAAACACCAACAAATTCAACAACAATCTCAACATTGAAAAACACCAACAAATTCAACAACAACCTCGAAATTGAAAAACACCAACAAATTCAACAACAAACTCAACATTGAAAAACACCAACAAATTCAACAACAACCTCAACAGTGAAAAAACAACAACAACCTCAACATTGAAAAACAGCAACAAATTCAACAACAACCTCAACTTTGAAAAGCACCAACAAATTCAACAACAACCTCAACATTGAAAAACAACAACAACCGAAACATTGAAAAACACCAACAAATTCAACAACAACCTCAACATTGAAAAACAACAACAACCTCAACATTGAAAAACAGCAACAAATTCAACAACAACTTCAACATTGAAAAACACCAACAAATTCAACAACAACCTCGAAATTGAAAAACACCAACAAATTCAACAACAACCTCAACATTGAAAAACAACAACAACCTCAGCATTGAAAAACACCAAAAAATTCAACAACAACATCAACATTGAAAAACACCAACAAATTCAACAACAACCTCGACATTGAAAAACAACAACAACCGAAACATTGAAAAACACCAACAAATTCAACAACAACCTCAACATTGAATAACAACAACAACCTCAACATTGAAAAACACCAACAAATTCAACAACAGCCTCAACATTGAAAAACACCAACAATTTCAACAACAACCTCAGCATTGAAAAACAACAACAACCTCGACATTGAAAAACACCAACAAATTCAACAACAACCTCACCATTGAAAAACAACAACAACCTCAACATTTAAAAACACCAACAAATTCAACAACAACTTCAACATTGAAACACAACAACAACCTAAACATTGAAAAACACCAACAAATTCAACAACAAGCTCAACATTGAAAAACAACAACAACCTCAACATTGAAAAACACCAACAAATTCAACAACAACCTCAACATTGAAAAACACCAACAAATTCAACAGCAACCTCAACATTGAAAAACAACAACAACCTCAACATTGAAAATCACCAACAAATTCAACAACAACTTCAACATTGAAAAACACCAACAAATTCAACAACAACCTCGAAATTGAAAAACACCAACAAATACAACAACAACCTCAACATTGAAAAACAACAAAAACCTCAACATTGAAAAACACCAACAAATTCAACAACAACCTCGAAATTGAAAAACACCAACAAATTCAACAACAACCTCAACATTTAAAAACACCAACAAGTTCAACAACAACCTCAACATTGAAAAACAACAACAATCTCAACATTGAAAAACACCAACAAATTCAACAACAACCTCAACATTGAAAAACAACAACAACCTCAACATTGAAAAACACCAACAAATTCAACAACAACCTCGACATTGAAAAACACCCTCAAATTCAAAATCAACCTCAACATTGAACAACACCAACAACCTCAAAATTGAAAAAACACCAGCAAATTCAACAACAACTTCAACATTTAAAAACAACAACAACCTGAACATTGAAAAACACCAACAAATTCAATAACAACCTCAGCATTGAAAAACACCAACAAATTCAACAACAACCTCAACATTGAAAAACACCAACAAATTCAACAACCTCAACATTGAAAAATAACAACAACCTCAACTTTGAAAAACACCAACAAATTCAACAACAACCTCAACATTGAAAAACACCAACAAATTCAACAACAAACTCAAGATTGAAAAACACCCACAAATTCAACAACCTCAACATTGAAAAACAACAACAACCTCATCATTGAAAAACACCAATAAATTCAACAACAACCTCGAAATTGAAAAACAACATCAACCTCAACATTGAAAAACACCAACAAATTCAACAAAAACCTCAACATTGAAAAACACCAACAAATTCAACAACAACCTCAGCATTGAAAAACAACAACAACCTCAACATTGAAAAACACCAACAAATTCAACAACAACCTCAACATAGAAAAACACCAACAAACTCAACAACAACCTCAACATTGAAAAACAACAACAACCTCAACATTGAAAAACACCAACAAATTCAACAACAACCTCAACATTGAAAAACACCAAAAAATTCAACAACAACATCAACATTGAAAAACACCAACAAATTCAACAACAACCTCGACATTGAAAAACAACAACAACCGAAACATTGAAAAACACCAACAAATTCAACAACAACCTCAACATTGAATAACAACAACAACCTCAACATTGAAAAACACCAACAAATTCAACAACAGCCTCAACATTGAAAAACACCAACAATTTCAACAACAACCTCAGCATTGAAAAACAACAACAACCTCAACATTGAAAATCACCAACAAATTCAACAACAACCTCACCATTGAAAAACAACAACAACCTCAACATTTAAAAACACCAACAAATTCAACAACAACTTCAACATTGAAAAACACCAACAAATTCAACAACAACCTCAACATTGAAACACAACAACAACCTAAACATTGAAAAACAAAAACAAATTCAACAACAACCTCAACATTGAAAAACAACAACAACCTCAACATTGAAAAACACCAACAAATTCAACAACAACCTCAACATTGAAAAACACCAACAAATTCAACAGCAACCTCAACATTGAAAAACAACAACAACCTCAACATTGAAAATCACCAACAAATTCAACAACAACTTCAACATTGAAAAACACCAACAAATTCAACAACAACCTCGAAATTGAAAAACACCAACAAATACAACAACAACCTCAACATTGAAAAACAACAAAAACCTCAACATTGAAAAACACCAACAAATTCAACAACAACCTCGAAATTGAAAAACACCAACAAATACAACAACAACCTGAACATTGAAAAACACCAACAAATTCAATAACAACCTCAACATTGAAAAACACCAACAAATTCAACAACAACCTCAACATTGAAAAACACCAACAAATTCAACAACCTCAACATTGAAAAATAACAACAACCTCAACTTTGAAAAACACCAACAAATTCAACAACAACCTCAACATTGAAAAACACCAACAAATTCAACAACAAACTCAAGATTGAAAAACACCCACAAATTCAACAACCTCAACATTGAAAAACAACAACAACCTCATCATTGAAAAACACCAATAAATTCAACAACAACCTCGAAATTGAAAAACAACATCAACCTCAACATTGAAAAACACCAACAAATTCAACAAAAACCTCAACATTGAAAAACACCAACAAATTCAACAACAACCTCAGCATTGAAAAACAACAACAACCTCAACATTGAAAAACACCAACAAATTCAACAACAACCTCAACATAGAAAAACACCAACAAACTCAACAACAACCTCAACATTGAAAAACAACAACAACCTCAACATTGAAAAACACCAACAAATTCAACAACAACCTCAACATTGAAAAACACCAACAAATTCAACAACAACCTCGAAATTGAAAAACACCAACAACCTCAACATTGAAAAACACCAACAAATTCAACAACAACCTGAACATTGAAAAACGACAACAACCTCAACATTGAAAAACGCCAACAAATTCAACAACAACCTCAAAATTGAAAAACAACAGCAAACTAAACATTGAAAAACACCAACAAATTCAACAACAACCTCAACATTGAAAAACAACAACAACCTCAACATTGAAAAACACCAACAAATTCAACAACAACCTCAACGTTGAAAAACACCAACAAATTCAACAACAATCTCAACATTGAAAAACACCAACAAATTCAACAACAACCTCGAAATTGAAAAACACCAACAAATTCAACAACAAACTCAACATTGAAAAACACCAACAAATTCAACAACAACCTCAACAGTGAAAAAACAACAACAACCTCAACATTGAAAAACACCAACAAATTCAACAACAACCTCAACTTTGAAAGGCACCAACATATTCAACAACAACCTCAACATTGAAAAACAACAACAACCGAAACATTGAAAAACACCAACAAATTCAACAACAACCTCAACATTGAAAAACAACAACAACCTCAACATTGAAAAACACCAACAAATTCAACAACAACTTCAACATTGAAAAACACCAACAAATTCAACAACAACCTCGAAATTGAAAAACACCAACAAATTCAACAACAACCTCAACATTGAAAAACAACAACAACCTCAGCATTGAAAAACACCAACAAATTCAACAGCAACCTCAACATTGAAAAACAACAACAAATTCAACAACAAACTCAAGATTGAAAAACACCCACAAATTCAACAACCTCAACATTGAAAAACAACAACAACCTCATCATTGAAAAACACCAACAAATTCAACAACAACCTCGAAATTGAAAAACAACATCAACCTCAACATTGAAAAACACCAACAAATTCAACAACAACCTCAACATTGAAAAACACCAACAAATTCAACAACAACCTCAGCATTGAAAAACAACAACAACCTCAAAATTGAAAAACACCAACAAATTCAACAACAACCTCAACATTGAAAAACACCAACAAACTCAACAACAACCTCAACATTGAAAAACAACAACAACCTCAACATTGAAAAACACCAACAAATTCAACAACAACCTCAACATTGAAAAACAACAACAACCTCAGCATTGAAAAACACCAAAAAATTCAACAACAACATCAACATTGAAAAACACCAACAAATTCAACAACAACCTCGACATTGAAAAACAACAACAACCGAAACATTGAAAAACACCAACAAATTCAACAACAACCTCAACATTGAATAACAACAACAACCTCAACATTGAAAAACACCAACAAATTCAACAACAGCCTCAACATTGAAAAACACCAACAATTTCAACAACAACCTCAGCATTGAAAAACAACAACAACCTCAACATTGAAAATCACCAACAAATTCAACAACAACCTCACCATTGAAAAACAACAACAACCTCAACATTTAAAAACACCAACAAATTCAACAACAACTTCAACATTGAAAAACACCAACAAATTCAACAACAACCTCAACATTGAAACACAACAACAACCTAAACATTGAAAAACAAAAACAAATTCAACAACAACCTCAACATTGAAAAACAACAACAACCTCAACATTGAAAAACACCAACAAATTCAACAACAACCTCAACATTGAAAAACACCAACAAATTCAACAGCAACCTCAACATTGAAAAACAACAACAACCTCAACATTGAAAATCACCAACAAATTCAACAACAACTTCAACATTGAAAAACACCAACAAATTCAACAACAACCTCGAAATTGAAAAACACCAACAAATACAACAACAACCTCAACATTGAAAAACAACAAAAACCTCAACATTGAAAAACACCAACAAATTCAACAACAACCTCGAAATTGAAAAACACCAACAAATACAACAACAACCTCAACATTGAAAAACAACAAAAACCTCAACATTGAAAAACACCAACAAATTCAACAACAACCTCAACATTGAAAAACAACAACAACCTCAACATTGCAAAACACCAACAAATTCAACAACAACCTCAACATTTAAAAACACCAACAAATTCAACAACAACCTCAACATTGAAAAACAACAACAATCTCAACACTGAAAAACACCAACAAATTCAACAACAACCTCAACATTGAAAAACAACAACAACCTCAACATTGAAAAACACCAACAAATTCAACAACAACCTCGACATTGAAAAACACCCTCAAATTCAAAATCAACCTCAACACTGAACAACACCAACAACCTCAAAATTGAAAAAACACCAGCAAATTCAACAACAACTTCAACATTTAAAAACAACAACAACCTGAACATTGAAAAACACCAACAAATTCAATAACAACCTCAACATTGAAAAACACCAACAAATTCAACAACAACCTCAACATTGAAAAACACCAACAAATTCAACAACCTCAACATTGAAAAATAACAACAACCTCAACATTGAAAAACACCAACAAATTCAACAACAACCTCAACATTGAAAAACACCAACAAATTCAACAACAAACTCAAGATTGAAAAACACCCACAAATTCAACAACCTCAACATTGAAAAACAACAACAACCTCATCATTGAAAAACACCAATAAATTCAACAACAACCTCGAAATTGAAAAACAACATCAACCTCAACATTGAAAAACACCAACAAATTCAACAACAACCTCAACATTGAAAAACACCAACAAATTCAACAACAACCTCAGCATTGAAAAACAACAACAACCTCAACATTGAAAAACACCAACAAATTCAACAACAACCTCAACATAGAAAAACACCAACAAACTCAACAACAACCTCAACATTGAAAAACAACAACAACCTCAACATTGAATAACACCAACAAATTCAACAACAACCTCAACATTTAAAAACACCAACAAATTCAACAACAACCTCAACATTGAAAAACAACAACAATCTCAACACTGAAAAACACCAACAAATTCAACAACAACCTCAACATTGAAAAACAACAACAACCTCAAAATTGAAAAACACCAACAAATTCAACAACAACCTCGACATTGAAAAACACCCTCAAATTCAAAATCAACCTCAACACTGAACAACACCAACAACCTCAAAATTGAAAAAACAACAGCAAATTCAACAACAACTTCAACATTTAAAAACAACAACAACCTGAACATTGAAAAACACCAACAAATTCAATAACAACCTCAACATTGAAAAACACCAACAAATTCAACAACAACCTCAACATTGAAAAACACCAACAAATTCAACAACCTCAACATTGAAAAATAACAACAACCTCAACATTGAAAAACACCAACAAATTCAACAACAACCTCAACATTGAAAAACACCAACAAATTCAACAACAAACTCAAGATTGAAAAACACCCACAAATTCAACAACCTCAACATTGAAAAACAACAACAACCTCATCATTGAAAAACACCAATAAATTCAACAACAACCTCGAAATTGAAAAACAACATCAACCTCAACATTGAAAAACACCAACAAATTCAACAACAACCTCAACATTGAAAAACAACAACAAATTCAACAACAACCTCAGCATTGAAAAACAACAACAACCTCAACATTGAAAAACACCGACAAATTCAACAACAACCTCAACATAGAAAAACACCAACAAACTCAACAACAACCTCAACATTGAAAAACAACAACAACCTCAACATTGAATAACACCAACAAATTCAACAACAACCTCAACATTGAAAAACACCAACAAATTCAACAACAACCTCAACATTGAAAAACACCAACAACCTCAACATTGAAAAACACCAACAAATTCAACAACAACCTCAACATTGAAAAACGACAACAACCTCAACATTGAAAAACGCCAACAAATTCAACAACAACCTCAAAATTGAAAAACAACAACAAACTAAACATTGAAAAACACCAACAAATTCAACAACAACCTCAACATTGAAAAACAACAACAACCTCAACATTGAAAAACACCAACAAATTCAACAACAACCTCAACGTTGAAAAACACCAACAAATTCAACAACAATCTCAACATTGAAAAACACCAACAAATTCAACAACAACCTCGAAATTGAAAAACACCAACAAATTCAACAACAAACTCAACATTGAAAAACACCAACAAATTCAACAACAACCTCAACAGTGAAAAAACAACAACAACCTCAACATTGAAAAACACCAACAAATTCAACAACAACCTCAACTTTGAAAGGCACCAACATATTCAACAACAACCTCAACATTGAAAAACAACAACAACCGAAACATTGAAAAACACCAACAAATTCAACAACAACCTCAACATTGAAAAACAACAACAACCTCAACATTGAAAAACACCAACAAATTCAACAACAACTTCAACATTGAAAAACACCAACAAATTCAACAACAACCTCGAAATTGAAAAACACCAACAAATTCAACAACAACCTCAACATTGAAAAAGAACAACAACCTCAGCATTGAAAAACACCAACAAATTCAACAACAACCTCAACATTGAAAAACAACAACAAATTCAACAACAAACTCAAGATTGAAAAACACCCACAAATTCAACAACCTCAACATTGAAAAACAACAACAACCTCATCATTGAAAAACACCAACAAATTCAACAACAACCTCGAAATTGAAAAACAACATCAACCTCAACATTGAAAAACACCAACAAATTCAACAACAACCTCAACATTGAAAAACACCAACAAATTCAACAACAACCTCAGCATTGAAAAACAACAACAACCTCAACATTGGAAAACACCAACAAATTCAACAACAAACTCAACATTGAAAAACACCAACAAACTCAACAACAACCTCAACATTGAAAAGCAACAACAACCTCAACATTGAAAAACACCAACAAATTCAACAACAACCTCAACATTGAAAAACACCAACAAATTCAACAACAACCTCAACATTGAAAAACACCAACAACCTCAACATTGAAAAAAACCAACAAATTCAACAACAACCTCAACATTGAAAAACAAGAACAACCTCAACATTGAAAAACGCCAACAAATTCAACAACAACCTCAAAATTGAAAAACAACAACAAACTAAACATTGAAAAACACCAACAAATTCAAAAACAACCTCAACATTGAAAAACAACAACAACCTCAACATTGAAAAACACCAACAAATTCAACAACAACATCAACGTTGAAAAACACCAGCAAATTCAACAACAATCTCAACATTGAAAAACACCAACAAATTCAACAACAACCTCGAAATTGAAAAACACCAACAAATTCAACAACAAACTCAACATTGAAAAACACCAACAAATTCAACAACAACCTCAACAGTGAAAAAACAACAACAACCTCAACATTGAAAAACAGCAACAAATTCAACAACAACCTCAACTTTGAAAAGCACCAACAAATTCAACAACAACCTCAACATTGAAAAACAACAACAAACGAAACATTGAAAAACACCAACAAATTCAACAACAACCTCAACATTGAAAAACAACAACAACCTCAACATTGAAAAACAGCAACAAATTCAACAACAACTTCAACATTGAAAAACACCAACAAATTCAACAACAACCTCGAAATTGAAAAACACCAACAAATTCAACAACAACCTCAACATTGAAAAACAACAACAACCTCAGCATTGAAAAACACCAAAAAATTCAACAACAACATCAACATTGAAAAACACCAACAAATTCAACAACAACCTCGACATTGAAAAACAACAACAACCGAAACATTGAAAAACACCAACAAATTCAACAACAACCTCAACATTGAATAACAACAACAACCTCAACATTGAAAAACACCAACAATTCAACAACAGCCTCAACATTGAAAAACACCAACAATTTCAACAACAACCTCAGCATTGAAAAACAACAACAACCTCAACATTGAAAATCACCAACAAATTCAACAACAACCTCACCATTGACAAACAACAACAACCTCAACATTTAAAAACACCAACAAATTCAACAACAACTTCAACATTGAAAAACACCAACAAATTCAACAACAACCTCAACATTGAAACACAACAACAACCTAAACATTGAAAAACACCAACAAATTCAACAACAACCTCAACATTGAAAAACAACAACAACCTCAACATTGAAAAACACCAACAAATTCAACAACAACCTCAACATTGAAAAACACCAACAAATTCAACAGCAACCTCAACATTGAAAAACAACAACAACCTCAACATTGAAAATCACCAACAAATTCAACAACAACTTCAACATTGAAAAACACCAACAAATTCAACAACAACCTCGAAATTGAAAAACACCAACAAATACAACAACAACCTCAACATTGAACAACACCAACAACCTCAAAATTGAAAAAACACCAGCAAATTCAACAACAACCTCAACATTTAAAAACAACAACAACCTCAACATTGAAAAACACCAACAAATTCAACAACAACCTCAACATTGAAAAACACCAACAAATTCAACAACAACCTCATCATTGAAAAACACCAACAAATTCAACAACAACCTCAACATTGAAAAACACCAAGAACCTCAACATTGAAAAACACCAACAAATTCACTAACAACCTCAACATTGAAAAACAACAACAACCTCAACATTGAAAAACACCAACAAATTCAACAACAACCTCAACATTGAAAAACAACAACAAACTCAACATTGAAAACACCAACAAATTCAACCACAACCTCAACATTGAAAAACAAACATTGAAAAACACCAACAAATTCAACAACAACCTCAACATTGAAAAACAACAACAACCTCAACATTGAAAAACACCAACAAATTCAACAACAACTTCAACATTGAAAAACACCAACAAATTCAACAACAACCTCGAAATTGAAAAACATCAACAAATTCAACAACAACCTCAACATTGAAAAACAACAACAACCTCAGCATTGAAAAACACCAACAAATTCAACAACAACCTCAACATTGAAAAACAACAACAAATTCAACAACAAAATCAAGATTGAAAAACACCCACAAATTCAACAACCTCAACATTGAAAAACAACAACAACCTCATCATTGAAAAACACCAACAAATTCAACAACAACCTCGAAATTGAAAAACAACATCAACCTCAATATTGAAAAACACCAACATATTCAACAACAACCTCAACATTGAAAAACACCAACAAATTCAACAACAACCTCAGCATTGAAAAACAACAACAACCTCAAAATTGAAAAACACCAACAAATTCAACAACAACCTCAACATTGAAAAACACCAACAAACTCAACAACAACCTCAACATTGAAAAACAACAACAACCTCAACATTGAAAAACACCAACAAATTCAACAACAACCTCAACATTGAAAAACAACAACAACCTCAGCATTGAAAAACACCAAAAAATTCAACAACAACATCAACATTGAAAAACACCAACAAATTGAACAACAACCTCGACATTGAAAAACAACAACAACCGAAACATTGAAAAACACCAACAAATTCAACAACAACCTCAACATTGAGTAACAACAACAACATCAACATTGAAAAACACCAACAAATTCAACAACAACCTCGACATTGAAAAACAACAACAACCGAAACATTGAAAAACACCAACAAATTCAACAACAACCTCAACATTGAATAACAACAACAACCTCAACATTGAAAAACACCAACAATTCAACAACAGCCTCAACATTGAAAAACACCAACAATTTCAACAACAACCTCAGCATTGAAAAACAACAACAACCTCAACATTGAAAATCACCAACAAATTCAACAACAACCTCAACATTGAAAAACAACAACAACCTCAACATTTAAAAACACCAACAAATTCAACAACAACTTCAACATTGAAAAACACCAACAAATTCAACAACAACCTCAACATTGAAACACAACAACAACCTAAACATTGAAAAACACCAACAAATTCAACAACAACCTCAACATTGAAAAACAACAACAACCTCAACATTGAAAAACACCAACAAATTCAACAACAACCTCAACATTGAAAAACACCAACAAATTCAACAGCAACCTCAACATTGAAAAACAACAACAACCTCAACATTGAAAATCACCAACAAATTCAACAACAACTTCAACATTGAAAAACACCAACAAATTCAACAACAACCTCGAAATTGAAAAACACCAACAAATACAACAACAACCTCAACATTGAAAAACAACAAAAACCTCAACATTGAAAAACACCAACAAATTCAACAAGAACCTCAACATTGAAAAACAACAACAACCTCAACATTGCAAAACACCAACAAATTCAACAACAACCTCAACATTTAAAAACACCAACAAATTCAACAACAACCTCAACATTGAAAAACAACAACAATCTCAACATTGAAAAACACCAACAAATTCAACAACAACCTCGAAATTGAAAAACACCCTCAAATTCAAAATCAACCTCAACATTGAACAACACCAACAACCTCAAAATTGAAAAAACACCAGCAAATTCAACAACAACCTCAACATTTAAAAACAACAACAACCTCAACATTGAAAAACACCAACAAATTCAACAACAACCTCAACATTGAAAAACACCAACAAATTCAACAACAACCTCATCATTGAAAAACACCAACAAATTCAACAACAACCTCGAAATTGAAAAACACCAACAAATTCAACAACAAACTCAACATTGAAAAACACCAACAAATTCAACAACAACCTCAACAGTGAAAAAACAACAACAACCTCAACATTGAAAAACACCAACAAATTCAACAACAACCTCAACTTTGAAAGGCACCAACATATTCAACAACAACCTCAACATTGAAAAACAACAACAACCGAAACATTGAAAAACACCAACAAATTCAACAACAACCTCAACATTGAAAAACAACAACAACCTCGAAATTGAAAAACACCAACAAATTCAACAACAACCTCAACATTGAAAAACAACAACAACCTCAGCATTGAAAAACACCAACAAATTCAACAACAACCTCAACATTGAAAAACAACAACAAATTCAACAACAAAATCAAGATTGAAAAACACCCACAAATTCAACAACCTCAACATTGAAAAACAACAACAACCTCATCATTGAAAAACACCAACAAATTCAACAACAACCTCGAAATTGAAAAACAACATCAACCTCAATATTGAAAAACACCAACAAATTCAACAACAACCTCAACATTGAAAAACACCAACAAATTCAACAACAACCTCAGCATTGAAAAACAACAACAACCTCAAAATTGAAAAACACCAACAAATTCAACAACAACCTCAAAATTGAAAAACACCAACAAACTCAACAACAACCTCAACATTGAAAAACAACAACAACCTCAACATTGAAAAACACCAACAAATTCAACAACAACCTCAACATTGAAAAACAACAACAACCTCAGCATTGAAAAACACCAAAAAATTCAACAACAACATCAACATTGAAAAACACCAACAAATTGAACAACAACCTCGACATTGAAAAACAACAACAACCGAAACATTGAAAAACACCAACAAATTCAACAACAACCTCAACATTGAGTAACAACAACAACCTCAACATTGAAAAACACCAACAAATTCAACAACAGCCTCAACATTGAAAAACACCAACAATTTCAACAACAACCTCAGCATTGAAAAACAACAACAACCTCAACATTGAAAATCACCAACAAATTCAACAACAACCTCACCATTGAAAAACAACAACAACCTCAACATTTAAAAACACCAACAAATTCAACAACAACTTCAACATTGAAAAACACCAACAAATTCAACAACAACCTCAACATTGAAACACAACAACAACCTAAACATTGAAAAACAAAAACAAATTCAACAACGACCTCAACATTGAAAAACACCAACAAATTCAACAACAACTTCAACATTGAAAAACACCAACAAATTCAACAACAACCTCGAAATTGAAAAACACCAACAAATTCAACAACAACCTCAACATTGAAAAACAACAACAACCTCAGCATTGAAAAACACCAACAAATTCAACAACAACCTCAACATTGAAAAACAACAACAAATTCAACAACAAAATCAAGATTGAAAAACACCCACAAATTCAACAACCTCAACATTGAAAAACAACAACAACCTCATCATTGAAAAACACCAACAAATTCAACAACAACCTCGAAATTGAAAAACAACATCAACCTCAATATTGAAAAACACCAACAAATTCAACAACAACCTCAACATTGAAAAACACCAACAAATTCAACAACAACCTCAGCATTGAAAAACAACAACAACCTCAAAATTGAAAAACACCAACAAATTCAACAACAACCTCAACATTGAAAAACACCAACAAACTCAACAACAACCTCAACATTGAAAAACAACAACAACCTCAACATTGAAAAACACCAACAAATTCAACAACAACCTCAACATTGAAAAACAACAACAACCTCAGCATTGAAAAACACCAAAAAATTCAACAACAACATCAACATTGAAAAACACCAACAAATTGAACAACAACCTCGACATTGAAAAACAACAACAACCGAAACATTGAAAAACACCAACAAATTCAACAACAACCTCAACATTGAGTAACAACAACAACATCAACATTGAAAAACACCAACAAATTCAACAACAACCTCGACATTGAAAAACAACAACAACCGAAACATTGAAAAACACCAACAAATTCAACAACAACCTCAACATTGAATAACAACAACAACCTCAACATTGAAAAACACCAACAATTCAACAACAGCCTCAACATTGAAAAACACCAACAATTTCAACAACAACCTCAGCATTGAAAAACAACAACAACCTCAACATTGAAAATCACCAACAAATTCAACAACAACCTCAACATTGAAAAACAACAACAACCTCAACATTTAAAAACACCAACAAATTCAACAACAACTTCAACATTGAAAAACACCAACAAATTCAACAACAACCTCAACATTGAAACACAACAACAACCTAAACATTGAAAAACACCAACAAATTCAACAACAACCTCAACATTGAAAAACAACAACAACCTCAACATTGAAAAACACCAACAAATTCAACAACAACCTCAACATTGAAAAACACCAACAAATTCAACAGCAACCTCAACATTGAAAAACAACAACAACCTCAACATTGAAAATCACCAACAAATTCAACAACAACTTCAACATTGAAAAACACCAACAAATTCAACAACAACCTCGAAATTGAAAAACACCAACAAATACAACAACAACCTCAACATTGAAAAACAACAAAAACCTCAACATTGAAAAACACCAACAAATTCAACAACAACCTCAACATTGAAAAACAACAACAACCTCAACATTGCAAAACACCACCAAATTCAACAACAACCTCAACATTTAAAAACACCAACAAATTCAACAACAACCTCAACATTGAAAAACAACAACAATCTCAACATTGAAAAACACCAACAAATTCAACAACAACCTCGAAATTGAAAAACACCCTCAAATTCAAAATCAACCTCAACATTGAACAACACCAACAACCTCAAAATTGAAAAAACACCAGCAAATTCAACAACAACCTCAACATTTAAAAACAACAACAACCTCAACATTGAAAAACACCAACAAATTCAACAACAACCTCAACATTGAAAAACACCAACAAATTCAACAACAACCTCATCATTGAAAAACACCAACAAATTCAACAACAACCTCGAAATTGAAAAACACCAACAAATTCAACAACAAACTCAACATTGAAAAACACCAACAAATTCAACAACAACCTCAACAGTGAAAAAACAACAACAACCTCAACATTGAAAAACACCAACAAATTCAACAACAACCTCAACTTTGAAAGGCACCAACATATTCAACAACAACCTCAACATTGAAAAACAACAACAACCGAAACATTGAAAAACACCAACAAATTCAACAACAACCTCAACATTGAAAAACAACAACAACCTCGAAATTGAAAAACACCAACAAATTCAACAACAACCTCAACATTGAAAAACAACAACAACCTCAGCATTGAAAAACACCAACAAATTCAACAACAACCTCAACATTGAAAAACAACAACAAATTCAACAACAAAATCAAGATTGAAAAACACCCACAAATTCAACAACCTCAACATTGAAAAACAACAACAACCTCATCATTGAAAAACACCAACAAATTCAACAACAACCTCGAAATTGAAAAACAACATCAACCTCAATATTGAAAAACACCAACAAATTCAACAACAACCTCAACATTGAAAAACACCAACAAATTCAACAACAACCTCAGCATTGAAAAACAACAACAACCTCAAAATTGAAAAACACCAACAAATTCAACAACAACCTCAAAATTGAAAAACACCAACAAACTCAACAACAACCTCAACATTGAAAAACAACAACAACCTCAACATTGAAAAACACCAACAAATTCAACAACAACCTCAACATTGAAAAACAACAACAACCTCAGCATTGAAAAACACCAAAAAATTCAACAACAACATCAACATTGAAAAACACCAACAAATTGAACAACAACCTCGACATTGAAAAACAACAACAACCGAAACATTGAAAAACACCAACAAATTCAACAACAACCTCAACATTGAGTAACAACAACAACCTCAACATTGAAAAACACCAACAAATTCAACAACAGCCTCAACATTGAAAAACACCAACAATTTCAACAACAACCTCAGCATTGAAAAACAACAACAACCTCAACATTGAAAATCACCAACAAATTCAACAACAACCTCACCATTGAAAAACAACAACAACCTCAACATTTAAAAACACCAACAAATTCAACAACAACTTCAACATTGAAAAACACCAACAAATTCAACAACAACCTCAACATTGAAACACAACAACAACCTAAACATTGAAAAACAAAAACAAATTCAACAACGACCTCAACATTGAAAAACAACAACAACCTCAACATTGAAAAACACCAACAAATTCAACAACAACCTAAACATTGAAAAACAAAAACAAATTCAACAACGACCTCAACATTGAAAAACAACAACAACCTCAGCATTGAAAAACACCAACAAATTCAACAACAACCTCAACATTGAAAAACAACAACAAATTCAACAACAAAATCAAGATTGAAAAACACCCACAAATTCAACAACCTCAACATTGAAAAACAACAACAACCTCATCATTGAAAAACACCAACAAATTCAACAACAACCTCGAAATTGAAAAACAACATCAACCTCAATATTGAAAAACACCAACAAATTCAACAACAACCTCAACATTGAAAAACACCAACAAATTCAACAACAACCTCAGCATTGAAAAACAACAACAACCTCAAAATTGAAAAACACCAACAAATTCAACAACAACCTCAACATTGAAAAACACCAACAAACTCAACAACAACCTCAACATTGAAAAACAACAACAACCTCAACATTGAAAAACACCAACAAATTCAACAACAACCTCAACATTGAAAAACAACAACAACCTCAGCATTGAAAAACACCAAAAAATTCAACAACAACATCAACATTGAAAAACACCAACAAATTGAACAACAACCTCGACATTGAAAAACAACAACAACCGAAACATTGAAAAACACCAACAAATTCAACAACAACCTCAACATTGAGTAACAACAACAACATCAACATTGAAAAACACCAACAAATTCAACAACAACCTCGACATTGAAAAACAACAACAACCGAAACATTGAAAAACACCAACAAATTCAACAACAACCTCAACATTGAATAACAACAACAACCTCAACATTGAAAAACACCAACAATTCAACAACAGCCTCAACATTGAAAAACACCAACAATTTCAACAACAACCTCAGCATTGAAAAACAACAACAACCTCAACATTGAAAATCACCAACAAATTCAACAACAACCTCAACATTGAAAAACAACAACAACCTCAACATTTAAAAACACCAACAAATTCAACAACAACTTCAACATTGAAAAACACCAACAAATTCAACAACAACCTCAACATTGAAACACAACAACAACCTAAACATTGAAAAACACCAACAAATTCAACAACAACCTCAACATTGAAAAACAACAACAACCTCAACATTGAAAAACACCAACAAATTCAACAACAACCTCAACATTGAAAAACACCAACAAATTCAACAGCAACCTCAACATTGAAAAACAACAACAACCTCAACATTGAAAATCACCAACAAATTCAACAACAACTTCAACATTGAAAAACACCAACAAATTCAACAACAACCTCGAAATTGAAAAACACCAACAAATACAACAACAACCTCAACATTGAAAAACAACAAAAACCTCAACATTGAAAAACACCAACAAATTCAACAACAACCTCAACATTGAAAAACAACAACAACCTCAACATTGCAAAACACCAACAAATTCAACAACAACCTCAACATTTAAAAACACCAACAAATTCAACAACAACCTCAACATTGAAAAACAACAACAATCTCAACATTGAAAAACACCAACAAATTCAACAACAACCTCGAAATTGAAAAACACCCTCAAATTCAAAATCAACCTCAACATTGAACAACACCAACAACCTCAAAATTGAAAAAACACCAGCAAATTCAACAACAACCTCAACATTTAAAAACAACAACAACCTCAACATTGAAAAACACCAACAAATTCAACAACAACCTCAACATTGAAAAACACCAACAAATTCAACAACAACCTCATCATTGAAAAACACCAACAAATTCAACAACAACCTCGAAATTGAAAAACACCAACAAATTCAACAACAAACTCAACATTGAAAAACACCAACAAATTCAACAACAACCTCAACAGTGAAAAAACAACAACAACCTCAACATTGAAAAACACCAACAAATTCAACAACAACCTCAACTTTGAAAGGCACCAACATATTCAACAACAACCTCAACATTGAAAAACAACAACAACCGAAACATTGAAAAACACCAACAAATTCAACAACAACCTCAACATTGAAAAACAACAACAACCTCGAAATTGAAAAACACCAACAAATTCAACAACAACCTCAACATTGAAAAACAACAACAACCTCAGCATTGAAAAACACCAACAAATTCAACAACAACCTCAACATTGAAAAACAACAACAAATTCAACAACAAAATCAAGATTGAAAAACACCCACAAATTCAACAACCTCAACATTGAAAAACAACAACAACCTCATCATTGAAAGACACCAACAAATTCAACAACAACCTCGAAATTGAAAAACAACATCAACCTCAATATTGAAAAACACCAACAAATTCAACAACAACCTCAACATTGAAAAACACCAACAAATTCAACAACAACCTCAGCATTGAAAAACAACAACAACCTCAAAATTGAAAAACACCAACAAATTCAACAACAACCTCAAAATTGAAAAACACCAACAAACTCAACAACAACCTCAACATTGAAAAACAACAACAACCTCAACATTGAAAAACACCAACAAATTCAACAACAACCTCAACATTGAAAAACAACAACAACCTCAGCATTGAAAAACACCAAAAAATTCAACAACAACATCAACATTGAAAAACACCAACAAATTGAACAACAACCTCGACATTGAAAAACAACAACAACCGAAACATTGAAAAACACCAACAAATTCAACAACAACCTCAACATTGAGTAACAACAACAACCTCAACATTGAAAAACACCAACAAATTCAACAACAGCCTCAACATTGAAAAACACCAACAATTTCAACAACAACCTCAGCATTGAAAAACAACAACAACCTCAACATTGAAAATCACCAACAAATTCAACAACAACCTCACCATTGAAAAACAACAACAACCTCAACATTTAAAAACACCAACAAATTCAACAACAACTTCAACATTGAAAAACACCAACAAATTCAACAACAACCTCAACATTGAAACACAACAACAACCTAAACATTGAAAAACAAAAACAAATTCAACAACGACCTCAACATTGAAAAACAACAACAACCTCAACATTGAAAAACACCAACAAATTCAACAACAACCTCAACATTGAAAAACACCAACAAATTCAACAGCAACCTCAACATTGAAAAACAACAACAACCTCAACATTGAAAATCACCAACAAATTCAACAACAACTTCAACATTGAAAAACACCAACAAATTCAAGAACAACCTCGAAATTGAAAAACACCAACAAATACAACAACAACCTCAACATTGAAAAACAACAAAAACCTCAACATTGAAAAACACCAACAAATTCAACAACAACCTCGAAATTGAAAAACACCAACAAATACATCAACAACCTCAACATTGAAAAACAACAAAAACCTCAACATTGAAAAACACCAACAAATTCAACAACAACCTCAACATTGAAAAAAACAACAACAACCTCAACATTGCAAAACACCAACAAATTCAACAACAACCTCAACATTTAAAAACACCAACAAATTCAACAACAACCTCAACATTGAAAAACAACAACAATCTCAACATTGAAAAACAAAAACAAATTCAACAACGACCTCAACATTGAAAAACAACAACAACCTCAACATTGAAAAACACCAACAAATTCAACAACAACCTCAACATTGAAAAACACCAACAAATTCAACAGCAACCTCAACATTGAAAAACAACAACAACCTCAACATTGAAAATCACCAACAAATTCAACAACAACTTCAACATTGAAAAACACCAACAAATTCAAGAACAACCTCGAAATTGAAAAACACCAACAAATACAACAACAACCTCAACATTGAAAAACAACAAAAACCTCAACATTGAAAAACACCAACAAATTCAACAACAACCTCGAAATTGAAAAACACCAACAAATACATCAACAACCTCAACATTGAAAAACAACAAAAACCTCAACATTGAAAAACACCAACAAATTCAACAACAACCTCAACATTGAAAAAAACAACAACAACCTCAACATTGCAAAACACCAACAAATTCAACAACAACCTCAACATTTAAAAACACCAACAAATTCAACAACAACCTCAACATTGAAAAACAACAACAATCTCAACATTGAAAAACACCAACAAATTCAACAACAACCTCAACATTGAAAAACAACAACAACCTCAACATTGAAAAACACCAACAAATTCAACAACAACCTCGACATTGAAAAACACCCTCAAATTCAAAATCAACCTCAACATTGAACAACAACAACAACCTCAAAATTGAAAAAACACCAGCAAATTCAACAACAACTTCAACATTTAAAAACAACAACAACCTGAACGTTGAAAAACACCAACAAATTCAATAACAACCTCAACATTGAAAAACACCAACAAATTCAACAACCTCAACATCGAAAAATAACAACAACCTCAACATTGAAAAACACCAACAAATTCAACAACAACCTCAACATTGAAAAACACCAACAAATTCAACAACAAACTCAAGATTGAAAAACACCCACAAATTCAACAACCTCAACATTGAAAAACAACAACAACCTCATCATTGAAAAACACCAATAAATTCAACAACAACCTCGAAATTGAAAAACAACATCAACCTCAACATTGAAAAACACCAACAAATTCAACAACAACCTCAACATTGAAAAACACCAACAAATTCAACAACAACCTCAGCATTGAAAAACAACAACAACCTCAACATTGAAAAACACCAACAAATTCAACAACAACCTCAACATAGAAAAACACCAACAAACTCAACAACAACCTCAACATTGAAAAACAACAACAACCTCAACATTGAAAAACACCAACAAATTCAACAACAACCTCAACATTGAAAAACACCAACAAATTCAACAACAACCTCAACATTGAAAAACACCAACAAATTCAACAACAAACTCAAGATTGAAAAACACCCACAAATTCAACAACCTCAACATTGAAAAACAACAACAACCTCATCATTGAAAAACACCAATAAATTCAACAACAACCTCGAAATTGAAAAACAACATCAACCTCAACATTGAAAAACACCAACAAATTCAACAACAACCTCAACATTGAAAAACACCAACAAATTCAACAGCAACCTCAGCATTGAAAAACAACAACAACCTCAACATTGAAAAACACCAACAAATTCAACAACAACCTCAACATAGAAAAACACCAACAAACTCAACAACAACCTCAACATTGAAAAACAACAACAACCTCAACATTGAAAAACACCAACAAATTCAACAACAACCTCAACATTGAAAAACACCAACAAATTCAACAACAACCTCAACATTGAAAAACACCAACAACCTCAACATTGAAAAACACCAACAAATTCAACAACAACCTCAACATTGAAAAACGACAACAACCTCAACATTGAAAAACGCCAACAAATTCAACAACAACCTCAAAATTGAAAAACAACAACAAACTAAACATTGAAAAACACCAACAAATTCAACAACAACCTCAACATTGAAAAACAACAACAACCTCAACATTGAAAAACACCAACAAATTCAACAACAACCTCAACGTTGAAAAACACCAACAAATTCAACAACAATCTCAACATTGAAAAACACCAACAAATTCAACAACAACCTCGAAATTGAAAAACACCAACAAATTCAACAACAAACTCAACATTGAAAAACACCAACAAATTCAACAACAACCTCAACAGTGAAAAAACAACAACAACCTCAACATTGAAAAACACCAACAAATTCAACAACAACCTCAACTTTGAAAAACAACAACAACCTCAACATTGAAAAACACCAACAAATTCAACAACAACTTCAACATTGAAAAACACCAACAAATTCAACAACAACCTCGAAATTGAAAAACACCAACAAATTCAACAACAACCTCAACATTGAAAAACAACAACAACCTCAGCATTGAAAAACACCAACAAATTCAACAACAACCTCAACATTGAAAAACAACAACAAATTCAACAACAAACTCAAGATTGAAAAACACCAACAAATTCAACAACAACCTCAACATTGAAAAACAACAACAACCTCAACATTGAAAAACACCAACAAATTCAACAACAACCTCAACGTTGAAAAACACCAACAAATTCAACAACAATCTCAACATTGAAAAACACCAACAAATTCAACAACAACCTCGAAATTGAAAAACACCAACAAATTCAACAACAAACTCAACATTGAAAAACACCAACAAATTCAACAACAACCTCAACATTGAAAAACAACAACAACCGAAACATTGAAAAACACCAACAAATTCAACAACAACCTCAACATTGAAAAACAACAACAACCTCAACATTGAAAAACACCAACAAATTCAACAACAACTTCAACATTGAAAAACACCAACAAATTCAACAACAACCTCGAAATTGAAAAACACCAACAAATTCAACAACAACCTCAACATTGAAAAACAACAACAACCTCAGCATTGAAAAACACCAACAAATTCAACAACAACCTCAACATTGAAAAACAACAACAAATTCAACAACAAACTCAAGATTGAAAAACACCCACAAATTCAACAACCTCAACATTGAAAAACAACAACAACCTCATCATTGAAAAACACCAACAAATTCAACAACAACCTCGAAATTGAAAAACAACATCAACCTCAACATTGAAAAACACCAACAAATTCAACAACAACCTCAACATTGAAAAACACCAACAAATTCAACAACAACCTCAGCATTGAAAAACAACAACAACCTCAACATTGAAAAACACCAACAAATTCAACAACAACCTCAACATTGAAAAACACCAACAAACTCAACAACAACCTCAACATTGAAAAACAACAACAACCTCAACATTGAAAAACACCAACAAATTCAACAACAACCTCAACATTGAAAAACACCAACAAATTCAACAACAACCTCAACATTGAAAAACACCAACAACCTCAACATTGAAAAAAACCAACAAATTCAACAACAACCTCAACATTGAAAAACAAGAACAACCTCAACATTGAAAAACGCCAACAAATTCAACAACAACCTCAAAATTGAAAAACAACAACAAACTAAACATTGAAAAACACCAACAAATTCAAAAACAACCTCAACATTGAAAAAGAACAACAACCTCAACATTGAAAAACACCAACAAATTCAACAACAACCTCAACGTTGAAAAACACCAACAAATTCAACAACAATCTCAACACTGAAAAACACCAACAAATTCAACAACAACCTCGAAATTGAAAAACACCAACAAATTCAACAACAAACTCAACATTTAAAAACACCAACAAATTCAACAACAACCTCGACATTGAAAAACACCCTCAAATTCAAAATCAACCTCAACATTGAACAACAACAACAACCTCAAAATTGAAAAAACACCAGCAAATTCAACAACAACTTCAACATTTAAAAACAACAACAACCTGAACGTTGAAAAACACCAACAAATTCAATAACAACCTCAACATTGAAAAACACCAACAAATTCAACAACCTCAACATCGAAAAATAACAACAACCTCAACATTGAAAAACACCAACAAATTCAACAACAACCTCAACATTGAAAAACACCAACAAATTCAACAACAAACTCAAGATTGAAAAACACCCACAAATTCAACAACCTCAACATTGAAAAACAACAACAACCTCATCATTGAAAAACACCAATAAATTCAACAACAACCTCGAAATTGAAAAACAACATCAACCTCAACATTGAAAAACACCAACAAATTCAACAACAACCTCAACATTGAAAAACACCAACAAATTCAACAACAACCTCAGCATTGAAAAACAACAACAACCTCAACATTGAAAAACACCAACAAATTCAACAACAACCTCAACATAGAAAAACACCAACAAACTCAACAACAACCTCAACATTGAAAAACAACAACAACCTCAACATTGAAAAACACCAACAAATTCAACAACAACCTCAACATTGAAAAACACCAACAAATTCAACAACAACCTCAACATTGAAAAACACCAACAAATTCAACAACAAACTCAAGATTGAAAAACACCCACAAATTCAACAACCTCAACATTGAAAAACAACAACAACCTCATCATTGAAAAACACCAATAAATTCAACAACAACCTCGAAATTGAAAAACAACATCAACCTCAACATTGAAAAACACCAACAAATTCAACAACAACCTCAACATTGAAAAACACCAACAAATTCAACAGCAACCTCAGCATTGAAAAACAACAACAACCTCAACATTGAAAAACACCAACAAATTCAACAACAACCTCAACATAGAAAAACACCAACAAACTCAACAACAACCTCAACATTGAAAAACAACAACAACCTCAACATTGAAAAACACCAACAAATTCAACAACAACCTCAACATTGAAAAACACCAACAAATTCAACAACAACCTCAACATTGAAAAACACCAACAACCTCAACATTGAAAAACACCAACAAATTCAACAACAACCTCAACATTGAAAAACGACAACAACCTCAACATTGAAAAACGCCAACAAATTCAACAACAACCTCAAAATTGAAAAACAACAACAAACTAAACATTGAAAAACACCAACAAATTCAACAACAACCTCAACATTGAAAAACAACAACAACCTCAACATTGAAAAACACCAACAAATTCAACAACAACCTCAACGTTGAAAAACACCAACAAATTCAACAACAATCTCAACATTGAAAAACACCAACAAATTCAACAACAACCTCGAAATTGAAAAACACCAACAAATTCAACAACAAACTCAACATTGAAAAACACCAACAAATTCAACAACAACCTCAACAGTGAAAAAACAACAACAACCTCAACATTGAAAAACACCAACAAATTCAACAACAACCTCAACTTTGAAAAACAACAACAACCTCAACATTGAAAAACACCAACAAATTCAACAACAACTTCAACATTGAAAAACACCAACAAATTCAACAACAACCTCGAAATTGAAAAACACCAACAAATTCAACAACAACCTCAACATTGAAAAACAACAACAACCTCAGCATTGAAAAACACCAACAAATTCAACAACAACCTCAACATTGAAAAACAACAACAAATTCAACAACAAACTCAAGATTGAAAAACACCAACAAATTCAACAACAACCTCAACATTGAAAAACAACAACAACCTCAACATTGAAAAACACCAACAAATTCAACAACAACCTCAACGTTGAAAAACACCAACAAATTCAACAACAATCTCAACATTGAAAAACACCAACAAATTCAACAACAACCTCGAAATTGAAAAACACCAACAAATTCAACAACAAACTCAACATTGAAAAACACCAACAAATTCAACAACAACCTCAACATTGAAAAACAACAACAACCGAAACATTGAAAAACACCAACAAATTCAACAACAACCTCAACATTGAAAAACAACAACAACCTCAACATTGAAAAACACCAACAAATTCAACAACAACTTCAACATTGAAAAACACCAACAAATTCAACAACAACCTCGAAATTGAAAAACACCAACAAATTCAACAACAACCTCAACATTGAAAAACAACAACAACCTCAGCATTGAAAAACACCAACAAATTCAACAACAACCTCAACATTGAAAAACAACAACAAATTCAACAACAAACTCAAGATTGAAAAACACCCACAAATTCAACAACCTCAACATTGAAAAACAACAACCTCATCATTGAAAAACACCAACAAATTCAACAACAACCTCGAAATTGAAAAACAACATCAACCTCAACATTGAAAAACACCAACAAATTCAACAACAACCTCAACATTGAAAAACACCAACAAATTCAACAACAACCTCAGCATTGAAAAACAACAACAACCTCAACATTGAAAAACACCAACAAATTCAACAACAACCTCAACATTGAAAAACACCAACAAACTCAACAACAACCTCAACATTGAAAAACAACAACAACCTCAACATTGAAAAACACCAACAAATTCAACAACAACCTCAACATTGAAAAACACCAACAAATTCAACAACAACCTCAACATTGAAAAACACCAACAACCTCAACATTGAAAAAAACCAACAAATTCAACAACAACCTCAACATTGAAAAACAAGAACAACCTCAACATTGAAAAACGCCAACAAATTCAACAACAACCTCAAAATTGAAAAACAACAACAAACTAAACATTGAAAAACACCAACAAATTCAAAAACAACCTCAACATTGAAAAAGAACAACAACCTCAACATTGAAAAACACCAACAAATTCAACAACAACCTCAAAGTTGAAAAACACCAACAAATTCAACAACAATCTCAACACTGAAAAACACCAACAAATTCAACAACAACCTCGAAATTGAAAAACACCAACAAATTCAACAACAAACTCAACATTTAAAAACACCAACAAATTCAACAACAACCTCAACAGTGAAAAAACAACAACAACCTCAACATTGAAAAACAGCAACAAATTCAACAACAGCCTCAACTTTGAAAAGCACCAACAAATTCAACAACAACCTCAACATTGAAAAACAACAACAACCGAAACATTGAAAAACACCAACAAATTCAACAACAACCTCAACATTGAAAAACAACAACAACCTCAACATTGAAAAACAGCAACAAATTCAACAACAACTTCAACATTGAAAAACACCAACAAATTCAACAACAACCTCGAAATTGAAAAACACCAACAAATTCAACAACAACCTCAACATTGAAAAACAACAACAACCTCAGCATTGAAAAACACCAAAAAATTCAACAACAACATCAACATTGAAAAACACCAACAAATTCAACAACAACCTCGACATTGAAAAACAACAACAACCGAAACATTGAAAAACACCAACAAATTCAACAACAACCTCAACATTGAATAACAACAACAACCTCAACATTGAAAAACACCAACAAATTCAACAACAACCTCGAAATTGAAAAACAACATCAACCTCAACATTGAAAAACACCAACAAATTCAACAACAACCTCAACATTGAAAAACACCAACAAATTCAACAACAACCTCAACATTGAAAAACACCAACAACCTCAACATTGAAAAAAACCAACAAATTCAACAACAACCTCAACATTGAAAAACAAGAACAACCTCAACATTGAAAAACGCCAACAAATTCAACAACAACCTCAAAATTGAAAAACAACAACAAACTAAACATTGAAAAACACCAACAAATTCAAAAACAACCTCAACATTGAAAAAGAACAACAACCTCAACATTGAAAAACACCAACAAATTCAACAACAACCTCAACGTTGAAAAACACCAACAAATTCAACAACAATCTCAACATTGAAAAACACCAACAAATTCAACAACAACCTCGAAATTGAAAAACACCAACAAATTCAACAACAAACTCAACATTGAAAAACACCAACAAATTCAACAACAACCTCAACAGTGAAAAAACAACAACAACCTCAACATTGAAAAACAGCAACAAATTCAACAACAACCTCAACTTTGAAAAGCACCAACAAATTCAACAACAACCTCAACATTGAAAAACAACAACAACCGAAACATTGAAAAACACCAACAAATTCAACAACAACCTCAACATTGACAAACAACAACAACCTCAACATTGAAAAACAGCAACAAATTCAACAACAACTTCAACATTGAAAAACACCAACAAATTCAACAACAACCTCGAAATTGAAAAACACCAACAAATTCAACAACAACCTCAACACTGAAAAACAACAACAACCTCAGCATTGAAAAACACCAAAAAATTCAACAACAACATCAACATTGAAAAACACCAACAAATTCAACAACAACCTCGACATTGAAAAACAACAACAACCGAAACATTGAAAAACACCAACAAATTCAACAACAACCTCAACATTGAATAACAACAACAACCTCAACATTGAAAAACACCAACAAATTCAACAACAGCCTCAACATTGAAAAACACCAACAATTTCAACAACAACCTCAGCATTGAAAAACGACAACAACCTCAACATTGAAAATCACCAACAAATTCAACAACAACCTCACCATTGAAAAACAACAACAACCTCAACATTTAAAAACACCAACAAATTCAACAACAACTTCAACATTGAAAAACACCAACAAATTCAACAACAACCTCAACATTGAAACACAACAACAACCTAAACATTGAAAAACACCAACAAATTCAACAACAACCTCAACATTGAAAAACAACAACAACCTCAACATTGAAAAACACCAACAAATTCAACAACAACCTCAACATTGAAAAACACCAACAAATTCAACAACAACCTCAACATTGAAAAACACCAACAACCTCAACATTGAAAAAAACCAACAAATTCAACAACAACCTCAACATTGAAAAACAAGAACAACCTCAACATTGAAAAACACCAACAAATTCAACAACAACCTCAACATTTAAAAACACCAACAAATTCAACAACAACCTCAACATTGAAAAACAACAACAATCTCAACATTGAAAAACACCAACAAATTCAACAACAACCTCAACATTGAAAAACAACAACAACCTCAACATTGAAAAACACCAACAAATTCAACAACAACCTCGACATTGAAAAACACCCTCAAATTCAAAATCAACCTCAACATTGAACAACACCAACAACCTCAAAATTGAAAAAACACCAGCAAATTCAACAACAACCTCAACATTTGAAAACAACAACCTCAACATTGAAAAACACCAACAAATTCAACAACAACCTCAACATTGAAAAACACCAACAAATTCAACAACAACCTCATCATTGAAAAACACCAGCAAATTCAACAACAACCTCGAAATTGAAAAACAACATCAACCTCAACATTGAAAAACACCAACAAATTCAGCAACAACCTCAACATTGAAAAACACCAACAAATTCAACAACAACCTCAGCATTGAAAAACAACAACAACCTCAACATTGAAAAACACCAACAAATTCAACAACAACCTCAACATTGAAAAACACCAACAAACTCAACAACAACCTCAACATTGAAAAACAACAACAACCTCAACATTGAAAAACACCAACAAATTCAACAACAACCTCAACATTGAAAAACACCAACAAATTCAACAACAACCTCAACATTGAAAAACACCAACAACCTCAACATTGAAAAACACCAAGAAATTCAACAACAACCTCAACATTGAAAAACAACAACAACCTCAACATTGAAAAACGCCAACAAATTCAACAACAACCTCAAAATTGAAAAACAACAACAAACTAAACATTGAAAAACACCAACAAATTCAACAACAACCTCAACATTGAAAAACAACAACAACCTCAACATTGAAAAACACCAACAAATTCAACAGCAACCTCAACGTTGAAAAACACCAACAAATTCAACAACAACCTCAACATTGAAAAACACCAACAAATTCAACAACAACCTCGAAATTGAAAAACACCAACAAATTCAACAACAAACTCAACATTGAAAAACACCAACAAATTCAACAACAACCACAACAGTGAAAAAACAACAACAACCTCAACATTGAAAAACACCAACAAATTCAACAACAACCTCAACTTTGAAGAGCACCAACAAATTCAACAACAACCTCAACATTGAAAAACAACAACAACCGAAACATTGAAAAACACCAACAAATTCAACAACAACCTCAACATTGAAAAACAACAACAACCTCAACATTGAAAAACACCAACAAATTCAACAACAACTTCAAAATTGAATAACACCAACAAATTCAACAACAACCTCGAAATTGAAAAACACCAACAAATTCAACAACAACCTCAACATTGAAAAACAACAACAACCTCAGCATTGAAAAACACCAACAAATTCAACAACAACCTCAAAATTGAAAAACAACAACAACCTCAACATTGAAAAACACCAACAAATTCAACAACAACCTCAACATTGAAAAACACCAACAAATTCAACAACAACCTCGACATTGAAAAACAACAACAACCGAAACATTGAAAAACACCAACAAATTCAACAACAACCTCAACATTGAAAAACAACAACAACCTCAACATTGAAAAACACCAACAAATTCAACAACAACCTCAAAATTGAAAAACAACAACAACCTCAACATTGAAAAACACCAACAAATTCAACAACAACCTCAACATTGAAAAACACCAACAAATTCAACAACAACCTCGACATTGAAAAACAACAACAACCGAAACATTGAAAAACACCAACAAATTCAACAACAACCTCAACATTGAAAAACAACAACAACCTCAACATTGAAAAACAACAACAAATTCAACAACAGCCTCAACATTGAAAAACACCAACAAATTCAACAACAACCTCAACATTGAAAAACACCAACAAATTCAACAGCAACCTCAACATTGAAAAACAACAACAACCTCAACATTGAAAATCAACAACAAATTCAACAACAACTTCAACATTGAAAAACACCAACAAATTCAACAACAACCTCGAAATTGAAAAACACCAACAAATACAACAACAGCCTCAACATTGAAAAACAACAAAAACCTCAACATTGAAAAACACCAACAAATTCAACAACAACCTCAACATTGAAAAACAACATCAACCTCAACATTGCAAAACACCAACAAATTCAACAACAACCTCAACATTTAAAAACACCAACAAATTCAACAACAACCTCAACATTGAAAAACACCAACAAATTCAACAACAACCTCGACGTTGAAAAACACCCTCAAATTCAAAATCACCTCAACACTGAACAACACCAACAACCTCAAAATTGAAAAAACACCAGCAAATTCAACAACAACCTCAACATTTAAAAACAACAACAACCTCAACATTGAAAAACACCAACAAATTCAACAACAACCTCAACATTGAAAAACACCAACAAATTCAACAACAACCTCAACATTGAAAAACACCAACAAATTCAACGACAACCTCAACATTGAAAAATAACAACAACCTCAACATTGAAAAACACCAACAAATTCAACAACAACCTCAACATTGAAAAACACCAACAAATTCAGCTACAAACTCAAGATTGAAAAACACCCACAAATTCAACAACCTCAACATTGAAAAACAACAACAACCTCATCATTGAAAAACACCAACAAATTCAACAACAACCTCGAAATTGAAAAACACCAACAAATTCAACAACAAACTCAACATTGAAAAACACCAACAAATTCAACAACAACCTCAACATTGAAAAACAACAACAACCTAAACATTGAAAAACACCAACAAATTCAACAACAACCTCAACATTGAAAAACAACATCAACCTCAACATTCAAAAACACCAACAAATTCAACAACAACCTCAACATTGAAAAACACCAACAAATTCAACAACAACCTCAACATTGAAAAACAACAACAACCTCAACATTGAAAAACACCAACAAATTCAACAACAACCTCAACATTGAAAAACACCAACAAATTCAACAACAACCTCAACATTGAAAAACACCAACAACCTCAACATTGAAAAACACCAACAAATTCAACAAAAACCTCAACATTGAAAAACACCAACAAATTCAACAACAACCTCGAAATTGAAAAACACCAACAAATTAAACAACAAACTCAACATTGAAAAACACCAACAAATTCAACAACAACCTCAACAGTGAAAAAACAACAACAACCTCAACATTGAAAAACACCAACAAATTCAACAAGAACCTCAACATTGAAAAGCACCAACAAATTCAACAACAACCTCAACATTGAAAAATAACAACAACCAAAACATTGAAAAACACCAACAAATTCAACAACAACTTCAACATTGAAAAACACCAACAAATTCAACAACAACCTCGAAATTGAAATACACCAACAAATTCAACAACCTCAACATTGAAAAACAACAACAACCTCATCATTGAAAAACACCAACAAATTCAACAACAACCTCGAAATTGAAAAACACCAACAAATTCAACAACAAACTCAACATTGAAAAACACCAACAAATTCAACAACAACCTCAACATTGAAAAACAACAACAACCTAAACATTGAAAAACACCAACAAATTCAACAACAACCTCAACATTGAAAAACAACATCAACCTCAACATTCAAAAACACCAACAAATTCAACAACAACCTCAACATTGAAAAACACCAACAAATTCAACAACAACCTCAGCATTGAAAAACAACAACAACCTCAACATTGAAAAACACCAACAAATTCAACAACAACCTCAACATTGAAAAACACCAACAAACTCAACAACAACCTCAACATTGAAAAACAACAACAACCTCAACATTGAAAAACACCAACAAATTCAACAACAACCTCAACATTGAAAAACACCAACAAATTCAACAACAACCTCAACATTGAAAAACACCAACAACCTCAACATTGAAAAACACCAACAAATTCAACAACAACCTCAACATTGAAAAACACCAACAAATTCAACAACAACCTCGAAATTGAAAAACACCAACAAATTAAACAACAAACTCAACATTGAAAAACACCAACAAATTCAACAACAACCTCAACAGTGAAAAAACAACAACAACCTCAACATTGAAAAACACCAACAAATTCAACAAGAACCTCAACATTGAAAAGCACCAACAAATTCAACAACAACCTCAACATTGAAAAATAACAACAACCGAAACATTGAAAAACACCAACAAATTCAACAACAACTTCAACATTGAAAAACACCAACAAATTCAACAACAACCTCGAAATTGAAAAACACCAACAAATTCAACAACAACCTCAACATTGAAAAACAACAACAACCTCAGCTTTGAAAAACACCAACAAATTCAACAACAACCTCAAAATTGAAAAACAACAACAACCTCAACATTGAAAAACACCAACAAATTCAACAACAACCTCAACATTGAAAAACACCAACAAATTCAACAACAACCTCAACATTGAAAAACAACTACAACCGAAACATTGAAAAACACCAACAAATTCAACAACAACCTCAACATTGAAAAACAACAACAACCTCAACATTGAAAAACACCAACAAATTCAACAACAACCTCAACATTGAAAAACACCAACAAATTCAACAACAACCTCAGCATTGAAAAACAACAACATCCTCAACATGGAAAATCACCAACAAATTCAACAACAACCTCAACATTGAAAAACAACAACAACCTCAACATTTAAAAACGCCAACAAATTCAACAACAACTTCAACATTGAAAAACACCAACAAATACAACAACAACCTCAACATTGAAAAACAACAACAACCTCAACATTGAAAAACACCAACAAATTCAACAACAACCTCAACATTGAAAAACAACAACAACCTCAACATTGCAAAACACCAGCAAATTCAACAACAACCTCAACATGTAAAAACACCAACAAATTCAACAATATCCTCAACATTGAAAAACAACAACAATCTCAACATTGATAAACACCAACAAATTCAACAACAACCTCAACATTGAAAAACAACAACAACCTCAACATTGAAAAACACCAACAAATTCAACAACAACCTCGACATTGAAAAACACCCTCAAATTCAAAATCAACCTCAACATTGAAAAACACCAACAACCTCAAAATTGAAAAAACACCAACAAATTCAACAACAACCTCAACATTTAAAAACAACAACAACCTCAACATTGAAAAACACCATCAAATTCAACAACAACCTCAACATTGAAAAACACCAACAAATTCAGCAACAACCTCAACATTGAAAAACACCAACAAACTCAACAAAAACCTCAACATTGAAAAATAACAACAACCTCAACATTGAAAAACACCAACAAATTCAACAACAACCTCAACATTGAAAAACACCAACAAATTCAACAACAACCTCAACATTGAAAAACAACAACAACCTAAACATTGAAAAACACCAACAAATTCAACAACAACCTCAACATTGAAAAACAACAACATCCTCAACATTGAAAAACACCAACAAATTCAACAACAACCTCAACATTGAAAAACACCAACAAATTCAACAACAACCTCAGCATTGAAAAACAACAACAACCTCAACATTGAAAAACACCAACAAATTCAACAATAACCTCAACATTGAAAAACAACTACAACCTCAACATTGAAAAACACCAGCAAATTCAACAAGAACTTCAACATTGAAAAACACCAACAAGTTCAACAACAACCTCGAAATTGAAAAACACCAACAAATACAACAACAACCTCAACATTGAAAAACAACAAAAACCTCAACATTGAAAAACACCAACAAATTCAACAACAACCTCAACATTGAAAAACAAAAACAACCTCAACATTGCAAAACACCAACAAATTCAACAACAACCTGAACATTTAAAAACACCAACAAATTCAACAACAACCTCAACATTGAAAAACACCAACAAATTCAACAACAACCTCGACATTGAAAAACACCCTCAAATTCAAAATCAACCTCAACATTGAACAACACCAACAACCTCAAAATTGAAAAAACACCAGCAAATTCAACAACAACCTCAACATTTAAAAACAACAACAACCTCAACATTGAAAAACACCAACAAATTCAACAACAACCTCAACATTGAAAAACACCAACAAATTCAACAACAACCTCAACATTGAAAAACACCAACAAATTCAACGACAACCTCAACATTGAAAAATAACAACAACCTCAACATTGAAAAACACCAACAAATTCAACAACAACCTCAACATTGAAAAACACCAACAAATTCAGCTACAAACTCAAGATTGAAAAACACCCACAAATTCAACAACCTCAACATTGAAAAACAACAACAACCTCATCATTGAAAAACACCAACAAATTCAACAACAACCTCGAAATTGAAAAACAGCAACAAATTCAACAACAAACTCAACATTGAAAAACACCAACAAATTCAACAACAACCTCAACATTGAAAAACAACAACAACCTAAACATTGAAAAACACCAACAAATTCAACAACAACCTCAACATTGAAAAACAACATCAACCTCAACATTCAAAAACACCAACAAATTCAACAACAACCTCAACATTGAAAAACACCAACAAATTCAACAACAACCTCAACATTGAAAAACAACAACAACCTCAACATTGAAAAACACCAACAAATTCAACAACAACCTCAACATTGAAAAACACCAACAAATTCAACAACAACCTCAACATTGAAAAACACCAACAACCTCAACATTGAAAAACACCAACAAATTCAACAAAAACCTCAACATTGAAAAACACCAACAAATTCAACAACAACCTCGAAATTGAAAAACACCAACAAATTAAACAACAAACTCAACATTGAAAAACACCAACAAATTCAACAACAACCTCAACAGTGAAAAAACAACAACAACCTCAACATTGAAAAACACCAACAAATTCAACAAGAACCTCAACATTGAAAAGCACCAACAAATTCAACAACAACCTCAACATTGAAAAATAACAACAACCGAAACATTGAAAAACACCAACAAATTCAACAACAACTTCAACATTGAAAAACACCAACAAATTCAACAACAACCTCGAAATTGAAATACACCAACAAATTCAACAACCTCAACATTGAAAAACAACAACAACCTCATCATTGAAAAACACCAACAAATTCAACAACAACCTCGAAATTGAAAAACACCAACAAATTCAACAACAAACTCAACATTGAAAAACACCAACAAATTCAACAACAACCTCAACATTGAAAAACAACAACAACCTAAACATTGAAAAACACCAACAAATTCAACAACAACCTCAACATTGAAAAACAACATCAACCTCAACATTCAAAAACACCAACAAATTCAACAACAACCTCAACATTGAAAAACACCAACAAATTCAACAACAACCTCAGCATTGAAAAACAACAACAACCTCAACATTGAAAAACACCAACAAATTCAACAACAACCTCAACATTGAAAAACACCAACAAACTCAACAACAACCTCAACATTGAAAAACAACAACAACCTCAACATTGAAAAACACCAACAAATTCAACAACAACCTCAACATTGAAAAACACCAACAAATTCAACAACAACCTCAACATTGAAAAACACCAACAACCTCAACATTGAAAAACACCAACAAATTCAACAACAACCTCAACATTGAAAAACACCAACAAATTCAACAACAACCTCGAAATTGAAAAACACCAACAAATTAAACAACAAACTCAACATTGAAAAACACCAACAAATTCAACAACAACCTCAACAGTGAAAAAACAACAACAACCTCAACATTGAAAAACACCAACAAATTCAACAAGAACCTCAACATTGAAAAGCACCAACAAATTCAACAACAACCTCAACATTGAAAAATAACAACAACCGAAACATTGAAAAACACCAACAGATTCAACAACAACTTCAACATTGAAAAACACCAACAAATTCAACAACAACCTCGAAATTGAAAAACACCAACAAATTCAACAACAACCTCAACATTGAAAAACAACAACAACCTCAGCTTTGAAAAACACCAACAAATTCAACAACAACCTCAAAATTGAAAAACAACAACAACCTCAACATTGAAAAACACCAACAAATTCAACAACAACCTCAACATTGAAAAACACCAACAAATTCAACAACAACCTCAACATTGAAAAACAACTACAACCGAAACATTGAAAAACACCAACAAATTCAACAACAACCTCAACATTGAAAAACAACAACAACCTCAACATTGAAAAACACCAACAAATTCAACAACAACCTCAACATTGAAAAACACCAACAAATTCAACAACAACCTCAGCATTGAAAAACAACAACAACCTCAACATGGAAAATCACCAACAAATTCAACAACAACCTCAACATTGAAAAACAACAACAACCTCAACATTTAAAAACACCAACAAATTCAACAACAACTTCAACATTGAAAAACACCAACAAATACAACAACAACCTCAACATTGAAAAACAACAACAACCTCAACATTGAAAAACACCAACAAATTCAACAACAACCTCAACATTGAAAAACAACAACAACCTCAACATTGCAAAACACCAGCAAATTCAACAACAACCTCAACATGTAAAAACACCAACAAATTCAACAATATCCTCAACATTGAAAAACAACAACAATCTCAACATTGATAAACACCAACAAATTCAACAACAACCTCAACATTGAAAAACAACAACAACCTCAACATTGAAAAACACCAACAAATTCAACAACAACCTCGACATTGAAAAACACCCTCAAATTCAAAATCAATTTCAACATTGAAAAACACCAACAACCTCAAAATTGAAAAAACACCAACAAATTCAACAACAACCTCAACATTTAAAAACAACAACAACCTCAACATTGAAAAACACCATCAAATTCAACAACAACCTCAACATTGAAAAACACCAACAAATTCAGCAACAACCTCAACATTGAAAAACACCAACAAACTCAACAAAAACCTCAACATTGAAAAATAACAACAACCTCAACATTGAAAAACACCAACAAATTCAACAACAACCTCAACATTGAAAAACACCAACAAATTCAACAACAACCTCAACATTGAAAAACAACAACAACCTAAACATTGAAAAACACCAACAAATTCAACAACAACCTCAACATTGAAAAACAACAACATCCTCAACATTGAAAAACACCAACAAATTCAACAACAACCTCAACATTGAAAAACACCAACAAATTCAACAACAACCTCAGCATTGAAAAACAACAACAACCTCAACATTGAAAAACACCAACAAATTCAACAATAACCTCAACATTGAAAAACAACTACAACCTCAACATTGAAAAACACCAGCAAATTCAACAAGAACTTCAACATTGAAAAACACCAACAAGTTCAACAACAACCTCGAAATTGAAAAACACCAACAAATACAATAACAACCTCAACATTGAAAAACAACAAAAACCTCAACATTGAAAAACACCAACAAATTCAACAACAACCTCAACATTGAAAAACAAAAACAACCTCAACATTGCAAAACACCAACAAATTCAACAACAACCTGAACATTTAAAAGCACCAACAAATTCAACAACAACCTCAACATTGAAAAACACCAACAAATTCAACAACAACCTCAGCATTGAAAAACAACAACAACCTCAACATTGAAAAACACCAACAAATTCAACAACAACCTCAACATTGAAAAACACCAACAAACTCAACAACAACCTCAACATTGAAAAACAACAACAACCTCAACATTGAAAAACACCAACAAATTCAACAACAACCTCAACATTGAAAAACACCAACAAATTCAACAACAACCTCAACATTGAAAAACACCAACAACCTCAACATTGAAAAACACCAACAAATTCAACAACAACCTCAACATTGAAAAACACCAACAAATTCAACAACAACCTCGAAATTGAAAAACACCAACAAATTAAACAACAAACTCAACATTGAAAAACACCAACAAATTCAACAACAACCTCAACAGTGAAAAAACAACAACAACCTCAACATTGAAAAACACCAACAAATTCAACAAGAACCTCAACATTGAAAAGCACCAACAAATTCAACAACAACCTCAACATTGAAAAATAACAACAACCGAAACATTGAAAAACACCAACAGATTCAACAACAACTTCAACATTGAAAAACACCAACAAATTCAACAACAACCTCGAAATTGAAAAACACCAACAAATTCAACAACAACCTCAACATTGAAAAACAACAACAACCTCAGCTTTGAAAAACACCAACAAATTCAACAACAACCTCAAAATTGAAAAACAACAACAACCTCAACATTGAAAAACACCAACAAATTCAACAACAACCTCAACATTGAAAAACACCAACAAATTCAACAACAACCTCGAAATTGAAAAACAACTACAACCGAAACATTGAAAAACACCAACAAATTCAACAACAACCTCAACATTGAAAAACAACAACAACCTCAACATTGAAAAACACCAACAAATTCAACAACAACCTCAACATTGAAAAACACCAACAAATTCAACAACAACCTCAGCATTGAAAAACAACAACAACCTCAACATGGAAAATCACCAACAAATTCAACAACAACCTCAACATTGAAAAACAACAACAACCTCAACATTTAAAAACACCAACAAATTCAACAACAACTTCAACATTGAAAAACAACAACAAATACAACAACAACCTCAACATTGAAAAACAACAACAACCTCAACATTGAAAAACACCAACAAATTCAACAACAACCTCAACATTGAAAAACAACAACAACCTCAACATTGCAAAACACCAGCAAATTCAACAACAACCTCAACATGTAAAAACACCAACAAATTCAACAATATCCTCAACATTGAAAAACAACAACAATCTCAACATTGATAAACACCAACAAATTCAACAACAACCTCAACATTGAAAAACAACAACAACCTCAACATTGAAAAACACCAACAAATTCAACAACAACCTCGACATTGAAAAACACCCTCAAATTCAAAATCAACCTCAACATTGAAAAACACCAACAACCTCAAAATTGAAAAAACACCAACAAATTCAACAACAACCTCAACATTTAAAAACAACAACAACCTCAACATTGAAAAACACCATCAAATTCAACAACAACCTCAACATTGAAAAACACCAACAAATTCAGCAACAACCTCAACATTGAAAAACACCAACAAACTCAACAAAAACCTCAACATTGAAAAATAACAACAACCTCAACATTGAAAAACACCAACAAATTCAACAACAACCTCAACATTGAAAAACACCAACAAATTCAACAACAACCTCAACATTGAAAAACAACAACAACCTAAACATTGAAAAACACCAACAAATTCAACAACAACCTCAACATTGAAAAACAACAACATCCTCAACATTGAAAAACACCAACAAATTCAACAACAACCTCAACATTGAAAAACACCAACAAATTCAACAACAACCTCAGCATTGAAAAACAACAACAACCTCAACATTGAAAAACACCAACAAATTCAACAATAACCTCAACATTGAAAAACAACTACAACCTCAACATTGAAAAACACCAGCAAATTCAACAAGAACTTCAACATTGAAAAACACCAACAAGTTCAACAACAACCTCGAAATTGAAAAACACCAACAAATACAACAACAACCTCAACATTGAAAAACAACAAAAACCTCAACATTGAAAAACACCAACAAATTCAACAACAACCTCAACATTGAAAAACAAAAACAACCTCAACATTGCAAAACACCAACAAATTCAACAACAACCTGAACATTTAAAAGCACCAACAAATTCAACAACAACCTCAACATTGAAAAACACCAACAAATTCAACAACAACCTCGACATTGAAAAACACCCTCAAATTCAAAATCAACCTCAACATTGAACAACACCAAGAACCTCAAAATTGAAAAAACACCAGCAAATTCAACAACAACCTCAACATTTAAAAACAAGAACAACCTCAACATTGAAAAACACCAACAAATTCAACAACAACCTCAACATTGAAAAACACCAACAAATTCAACAACAACCTCAACATTGAAAAACTCCAACAAACTCAACAACAACCTCAACATTGAAAAATAACAACAACCTCAACATTGAAAAAACACCAACAAATTCAACAACAACCTCAACATTGAAAAACACCAACAAATTCAACAACAAACTCAAGATTGAGAAACACCCACAAATTCAACAACCTCAACATTGAAAAACAACAACAACCTCATCATTGAAAAACACCAACAAATTCAACAACAACCTCAACATTGAAAAACACCAACAAATTCAACAACAACCTCAACATTGAAAAAGAACAACAACCTCAACATTGAAAAACACCAACCAATTCAACAACAACCTCAACATTGAAAAACAACAACAACCTCAACATTGAAAAACACCAACAAATTCAACAACAACCTCAACATTGAAAAACAACAACAAACTCAACATTGAATAACACCAACAAATTCAACAACAACCTCAACATTGAAAAACAACAACAACCTCAACATTGAAAAACACCAACAAATTCAACAATAACCTCAACATTGAAAAACAACAACAACCTCAACATTGAAAAACACAAACAAATTCAACAACAACCTCGAAATTGAAAAACACCAACAAATTCAACAACAACCTCAACATTGAAAAACAACAACAACCTCAACATTGAAAAAGACCAACAAATTCAACAACAACCTCAACATTGAAAAACAACAACAACCTCAACATTGAAAAACACCAACAAATTCAACAACAACCTCAACATTGAAAAACACCAACAAATTCAACAACAACCTCAGCATTGAAAAACAACAACAACCTCAACATTGAAAAACACCAACAAATTCAACAACAACCTCAACATTGAAAAACAACAACAACCTCAACATTGAAAAACACCAACAAATTCAACAACAACATCAACATTGAAAAACAACAACAACCTCAACATTGAAAAACACCAACAAATTCAACAACAACCTCAACATTGAAAAACACCAACAAATTCAACAACAACCTCAGCATTGAAAAACAACAACAACCTCAACATTGAAAAACACCAACAAATTCAAAAACAACTTCAACATTGAAAAACACCAACAAATTCAACAACAACCTCGAAATTGAAAAACACCAACAAATTCAACAACAACCTCAACATTGAAAAACAACAACAACCTCAACATTGAAAAACACCAACAAATTCAACAACAACCTCAACATTGAAAAACAACAACAGACTAAACATTGAAAAACACCAACAAATTCAACAACAACCTCAACATTGAAAAACACCAACAAATTCAACAACAACCTCGAAATTGAAAAACACCAACAAATTCAACAACAACCTCAACATTGAAAAACAACAACAACCTCAACATTGAAAAACACCAACAAATTCAACAACAACCTCAACATTGAAAAACAACAACAGACTAAACATTGAAAAACACCAACAAATTCAACAACAACCTCAACATTGAAAAACACCAACAAATTCAACAACAACCTCAGCATTGAAAAACAACAACAACCTCAACATTGAAAAACACCAACAAATTCAACAACAACCTCAACGTTGAAAAACAACAACAACCTCAACATTGAAAAACACCAACAAATTCAACAACAACCTCAACATTGAAAAACAACAACAACCTCAACATTGAAAAACACCAACAAATTCAACAACAACCTCAACATTGAAAAACACCAACAAATTCAACAACAACCTCAGCATTGAAAAACAACAACAACCTCAACATTGAAAAACACCAACAAATTCAAAAACAACTTCAACATTGAAAAACACCAACAAATTCAACAACAACCTCGAAATTGAAAAACACCAACAAATTCAACAACAACCTCAACATTGAAAAACAACAACAACCTCAACATTGAAAAGCACCAACAAATTCAACAACAACCTCAAAATTGAAAAACAACAACAACCTCAACATTGAAAAACACCAACAAATTCAACAACAACCTCAACATTGAAAAACAACGACAGACTAAACATTGAAAAACACCAACAAATTCAACAACAACCTCAACATTGAAAAACACCAACAAATTCAACAACAAACTCAAGATTGAGAAACACCAACAAATTCAACAACCTCAACATTGAAAAACAACAACAACCTCATCATTGAAAAACACCAACAAATTCAACAACAACCTCAACATTGAAAAACACCAACAAATTCAACAACAACCTCAACATTGAAAAAGAACAACAACCTCAACATTGAAAAACACCAACAAATTCAACAACAACCTCAACATTGAAAAACAACAACAACCTCAACATTGAAAAACACCAACAAATTCAACAACTACCTCAACATTGAAAAACAACAACAAACTCAACATTGAAAAACACCAACAAATTCAACAACAACCTCAACATTGAAAAACAACAACAACCTCAACATTGAAAAACACCAACAAATTCAACAATAACCTCAACATTGAAAAACAACAACAACCTCAACATTGAAAAACACAAACAAATTCAACAACAACCTCGAAATTGAAAAACACCAACAAATTCAACAACAACCTCAACATTGAAAAACAACAACAACCTCAACATTGAAAAACACCAACAAATTCAACAACAACCTCAACATTGAAAAACAACAACAACCTCAACATTGAAAAACACCAACAAATTCAACAACAACCTCAACATTGAAAAACACCAACAAATTCAACAACAACCTCAGCATTGAAAAACAACAACAACCTCAACATTGAAAAATACCAACAAATTCAACAACAACCTCAACATTGAAAAACAACAACAACCTCAACATTGAAAAACACCAACAAATTCAAAAACAACTTCAACATTGAAAAACACCAACAAATTCAACAACAACCTCGAAATTGAAAAACACCAACAAATTCAACAACAACCTCAACATTGAAAAACAACAACAACCTCAACATTGAAAAGCACCAACAAATTCAACAACAACCTCAAAATTGAAAAACAACAACAACCTCAACATTGAAAAACACCAACAAATTCAACAACAACCTCAACATTGAAAAACAACAACAGACTAAACATTGAAAAACACCAACAAATTCAACAACAACCTCAACATTGAAAAACAACAACAACCTCAACATTGAAAAACATCAACAAATTCAACAACAACCTCAACATTGAAAAACACCAACAAATTTCAACAACAATCTCAACATTGAAAAGCACCAACAAATTCAACAACAACCGCAACATTGAAAAACAACAACAACCACAACATTGAAAAACACCAACAAATTCAAAAACAACCTCAACATTGAAAAACAACAACAACCTCAACATTGAAAAACACCAAAAAATTCAACAACAACCTCAACATTGAAAAACAACAACTAACTCAGCAATGAAAAACAGCAACAAATTCAACAATAACCTCAACATTGAAAAACAACAACATCCTCAACATTGAAAAACACCAACAAATTCAACAACAACCTCAACGTTGAAAAACACCAACAAATTCAACAACAACCTCAACATTGAAAAACAACAACAACCTCAACATTGAAAAACTCCAACAAACTCAACAACAACCTCAACATTGAAAAATAACAACAACCTCAACATTGAAAAACACCAACAAATTCAACAACAACCTCAACATTGAAAAACACCAACAAATTCAACAACAAACTCAAGATTGAGAAACACCCACAAATTCAACAACCTCAACATTGAAAAACAACAACAACCTCATCATTGAAAAACACCAACAAATTCAACAACAACCTCAACATTGAAAAACACCAACAAATTCAACAACAACCTCAACATTGAAAAAGAACAACAACCTCAACATTGAAAAACACCAACCAATTCAACAACAACCTCAACATTGAAAAACAACAACAACCTCAACATTGAAAAACACCAACAAATTCAACAACAACCTCAACATTGAAAAACAACAACAAACTCAACATTGAAAAACACCAACAAATTCAACAACAACCTCAACATTGAAAAACAACAACAACCTCAACATTGAAAAACACCAACAAATTCAACAATAACCTCAACATTGAAAAACAACAACAACCTCAACATTGAAAAACACAAACAAATTCAACAACAACCTCGAAATTGAAAAACACCAACAAATTCAACAACAACCTCAACATTGAAAAACAACAACAACCTCAACATTGAAAAACACCAACAAATTCAACAACAACCTCAACATTGAAAAACAACAACAACCTCAACATTGAAAAACACCAACAAATTCAACAACAACCTCAACGTTGAAAAACACCAACAAATTCAACAACAACCTCAGCATTGAAAAACAACAACAACCTCAACATTGAAAAACACCAACAAATTCAACAACAACCTCAACATTGAAAAACAACAACAACCTCAACATTGAAAAACACCAACAAATTCAAAAACAACTTCAACATTGAAAAACACCAACAAATTCAACAACAACCTCGAAATTGAAAAACACCAACAAATTCAACAACCTCAACATTGAAAAACAACAACAACCTCAACATTGAAAAGCACCAACAAATTCAACAACAACCTCAAAATTGAAAAACAACAACAACCTCAACATTGAAAAACACCAACAAATTCAACAACAACCTCAACATTGAAAAACAACAACAGACTAAACATTGAAAAACACCAACAAATTCAACAACAACCTCAACATTGAAAAACAACAACATCCTCAACATTGAAAAACACCAACAAATTCAACAACAACCTCAACATTGAAAAACAACAACAAATTCAACAACAACCTCAGCATTGAAAAACAACAACAACCTCAACATTGAAAAACACCAACAAATTCAACAATAACCTCAACATTGAAAAACAACTACAACCTCAACATTGAAAAACACCAGCAAATTCACCAAGAACTTCAACATTGAAAAACACCAACAAGTTCAACAACAACCTCGAAATTGAAAAACACCAACAAATACAACAACAACCTCAACATTGAAAAACAACAAAAACCTCAACATTGAAAAACACCACCAAATTCAACAACAACCTCAACATTGAAAAAGAAACACAACCTCAACATTGCAAAACACCAACAAATTCAACAACAACCTGAACATTTAAAAACACCAACAAATTCAACAACAACCTCAACATTGAAAAACAACAACAATCTCAACATTGAAAAACACCAACAAATTCAACAACAACCTCGACATTGAAAAACACCCTCAAATTCAAAATCAACCTCAACATTGAACAACACCAACAACCTCAATATTGAAAAAACACCAGCAAATTCAACAACAACCTCAACATTTAAAAACAACAACAACCTCAACATTGAAAAACACCAACAAATTCAACAACAACCTCAACATTGAAAAACACCAACAAATTCAACAACAACCTCAACATTGAAAAACTCCAACAAACTCAACAACAACCTCAACATTGAAAAATAACAACAACCTCAACATGGAAAAACACCAACAAATTCAACAACAACCTCAACATTGAAAAACACCAACAAATTCAACAACAAACTCAAGATTGAGAAACACCCACAAATTCAACAACCTCAACATTGAAAAACAACAACAACCTCATCATTGAAAAACACCAACAAATTCAACAACAACCTCAACATTGAAAAACACCAACAAATTCAACAACAACCTCAACATTGAAAAAGAACAACAACCTCAACATTGAAAAACACCAACAAATTCAACAACAACCTCAACATTGAAAAACAACAACAACCTCAACATTGAAAAACACCAACAAATTCAACAACAACCTCAACATTGAAAAACAACAACAAACTCAACATTGAAAAACACCAACAAATTCAACAACAACCTCAACATTGAAAAACAACAACAACCTCAACATTGAAAAACACCAACAAATTCAACAATAACCTCAACATTGAAAAACAACAACAACTTCAACATTGAAAAAGACAAACAAATTCAACAACAACCTCGAAATTGAAAAACACCAACAAATTCAACAACAACCTCAACATTGAAAAACAACAACAACCTCAACATTGAAAAACACCAACAAATTCAACAACAACCTCAACATTGAAAAACAACAACAACCTCAACATTGAAAAACACCAACAAATTCAACAACAACCTCAACATTGAAAAACACCAACAAATTCAACAACAACCTCAGCATTGAAAAACAACAACAACCTCAACATTGAAAAACAACAACAACCTCAACATTGAAAAACACCAACAAATTCAAAAACAACTTCAACATTGAAAAACACCAACAAATTCAACAACAACCTCGAAATTGAAAAACACCAACAAATTCAACAACAACCTCAACATTGAAAAACAACAACAACCTCAACATTGAAAAGCACCAACAAATTCAACAACAACCTCAAAATTGAAAAACAACAACAACCTCAACATTGAAAAACACCAACAAATTCAACAACAACCTCAACATTGAAAAACAACAACAGACTAAACATTGAAAAACACCAACAAATTCAACAACAACCTCAACATTGAAAAACAACAACAACCTCAACATTGAAAAACATCAACAAATTCAACAACAACCTCAACATTGAAAAACACCAACAAATTTCAACAACAATCTCAACATTGAAAAGCACCAACAAATTCAACAACAACCTCAACATTGAAAAACAACAACAACCACAACATTGAAAAACACCAACAAATTCAAAAACAACCTCAACATTGAAAAACAACAACAACCTCAACATTGAAAAACACCAACAAATTCAACAACAACCTCAACATTGAAAAACAACAGCTAACTCAGCAATGAAAAACAGCAACAAATTCAACAATAACCTCAACATTGAAAAACAACAACATCCTCAACATTGAAAAACACCAACAAATTCAACAACAACCTCAAAGTTGAAAAACACCAACAAATTCAACAACAACCTCAACATTGAAAAACAACAGCAACCTCAACATTGAAAAACACCAACAAATTCAACAGCAACCTCAACATTGAAAAACACCAACAAATTCAACAACAACCTCAACATTGAAAAACACCAACAAACTCAACAACAACCTCAACATTGAAAAATAACAACAACCTCAACATTGAAAAACACCAACAAATTCAACAACAACCTCAACATTGAAAAACACCAACAAATTCAACAACATCCTCAACATTGAAAAACAACAACAACCTAAACATTGAAAAACACCAACAAATTCAACAACAACCTCAACATTGAAAAACAACAACAACCTCAACATTGAAAAACATCAACAAATTCAACAACAACCTCAACATTGAAAAACACCAACAAATTCAACAACAACCTCAGCATTGAAAAACAACAACAACCTCAACATTGAGAAACACCAACAAATTCAAGAACAACCTCAACATTGAAAAACAACAACAACCTCAACATTGAAAATCACCAACAAATTCAACAACAACTTCAACATTGAAAAACACCAACAAATTCAACAACAACCTCGAAATTGAAAAACACCAACAAATACAACAACAACCTCAACATTGAAAAACAACAAAAACCTCAACATTGAAAAACACCAACAAATTCAACAACAACCTCAACATTGAAAAACAACAACAACCTCAACATTGCAAAACACCAACAAATTCAACAACAACCTCAACATTTAAAAACACCAACAAATTGAACAACAACCTCAACATTGAAAAACAACAACAATCTCAACATTGAAAAACACCAACAAATTCAACAACAACCTCAACATTGAAAAACAACAACAGACTAAACATTGAAAAACACCAACAAATTCAACAACAACCTCAACATTGAAAAACAACAACAACCTCAACATTGAAAAACATCAACAAATTCAACAACAACCTCAACATTGAAAAACACCAACAAATTTCAACAACAATCTCAACATTGAAAAGCACCAACAAATTCAACAACAACCTCAACATTGAAAAACAACAACAACCACAACATTGAAAAACACCAACAAATTCAAAAACAACCTCAACATTGAAAAACAACAAAAACCTCAACATTGAAAAACAGCAACAAATTCAACAATAACCTCAACATTGAAAAACAACAACATCCTCAACATTGAAAAACACCAACAAATTCAACAACAACCTCAAAGTTGAAAAACACCAACAAATTCAACAACAACCTCAACATTGAAAAACAACAGCAACCTCAACATTGAAAAACACCAACAAATTCAACAGCAACCTCAACATTGAAAAACACCAACAAATTCAACAACAACCTCAACATTGAAAAACACCAACAAACTCAACAACAACCTCAACATTGAAAAATAACAACAACCTCAACATTGAAAAACACCAACAAATTCAACAACAACCTCAACATTGAAAAACACCAACAAATTCAACAACATCCTCAACATTGAAAAACAACAACAACCTAAACATTGAAAAACACCAACAAATTCAACAACAACCTCAACATTGAAAAACAACAACAACCTCAACATTGAAAAACATCAACAAATTCAACAACAACCTCAACATTGAAAAACACCAACAAATTCAACAACAACCTCAGCATTGAAAAACAACAACAACCTCAACATTGAGAAACACCAACAAATTCAACAACAACCTCAAAATTGAAAAACAACAACAACCTCAACATTGAAAATCACCAACAAATTCAACAACAACTTCAACATTGAAAAACACCAACAAATTCAACAACAACCTCGAAATTGAAAAACACCAACAAATACAACAACAACCTCAACATTGAAAAACAACAAAAACCTCAACATTGAAAAACACCAACAAATTCAACAACAACCTCAACATTGAAAAACAACAACAACCTCAACATTGCAAAACACCAACAAATTCAACAACAACCTCAACATTTAAAAACACCAACAAATTGAACAACAACCTCAACATTGAAAAACAACAACAATCTCAACATTGAAACACACCAACAAATTCAACAACAACCTCAACATTGAAAAACAACAACAACCTCAACATTGAAAAACACCAACAAATTCAACAACAACCTCGACATTGAAAAACACCCTCAAATTCAAAATCAACCTCAACATTGAACAACACCAACAACCTCAAAATTGAAAAAACACCAACAAATTCAACAACAACCTCAACATTTAAAAACAACAACAACCTCAAGATTAAAAAACACCAACAAATTCAACAACAACCTCAACATTGAAAAACACCAACAAATTCAACAACAAACTCAAGATTGAAAAACACCCACAAATTCAACAACCTCAACATTGAAAAACAACAACAACCTCATCATAGAAAAACTCCAACAAATTCAACAGCAACCTCGAAATTGAAAAACACCAACAAATTCAACAACAAACTCAACATTGAAAAACACCAACAAATTCAACAACAACCTCAACATTGAAAAACACCAACAAATTCAACAACAACCTCAACATTGAAAAAGAACAACAACCAAAACATTGAAAAACACCAACAAATTCAACAACAACCTCAACATTGAAAAACAACATCAACCTCAACATTGAAAAACACCAACAAATTCAACAACAACCTCAACATTGAAAAACACCAACAAATTCAACAACAACCTCAGCATTGAAAAACAACAACAACTTCAACATTGAAAAACACCAACAAATTCAACAACAACCTCAACATTGAAAAACACCAACAAACTCAACAACAACCTCAACATTGAAAAACAACAACAACCTCAACATTGAAAAACACCAACAAATTCAACAACAACCTCAGCATTGAAAAACAACAACAACCTCAACATTGAAAAACACCAACAAATTCAACAACAACCTCAACATTGAAAAACAACAACAACCTCAACATTGAAAAACACCAACAAATTCAACAACAACCTCAAGATTGAAAAACAACAACAAACTAAACATTGAAAAACACCAACAAATTCAACAACAACCTCAACATTGAAAAACAACAACAACCTCAACATTGAAAAACACCAACAAATTCAACAACAACCTCAACATTGAAAAACACCAACAAATTCAACAACAACCTCAACATTGAAAAACACCAACAAATTCAACAACAACCTCGAAATTGAAAAACACCAACAAATTCAACAACAAACTCAACATTGAAAAACACCAACAAATTCAACAGCAACCTCAACAGTGAAAAAACAACAACAACCTCAACATTGAAAAACACCAACAAATTCAACAACAACCTCAACATTGAAATGCACCAACAAATTCAACAACAACCTCAACATTGAAAAACAACAACAACCGAAACATTGAAAAACACCAACAAATTCAACAACAACCTCAACATTGAAAAACAACAACAACCTCAACATTGAAAACCACCAACAAATTCAACAACAACTTCAACATTGAAAAACACCAACAAATTCAACAACAACCTCGAAATTGAAAAACACCAACAAATTCAACAACAACCTCAACATTGAAAAACAACAACAATCTCAGCATTGAAAAACACCAACAAATTCAACAACAACCTCAAAATTGAAAAACAACAACAACCTCAACATTGAAAAACACCAACAAAATCAAGAACAACCTCAACATTGAAAAACTCCAACAAATTCAACAACAACCTCAACATTGAAAAACAACGACAACCGAAACATTGAAAAACACCAACAAATTCAACAATAACCTCAACATTGAAAAACAACAACAACCTCAACATTGAAAAACAACAACTAACTCAACATTGAAAAACAGCAACAAAGTCAACAATAACCTCAACATTTAAAAACAACAACAACCTCAAGATTGAAAAACACCAACAAATTCAACAACAACCTCAACATTGAAAAACACCAACAAATTCAGCAACAACCTCAACATTGAAAAACACCAACAAACTCAACAAAAACCTCAACATTGAAAAATAACAACAACCTCAACATTGAAAAACACCAACAAATTCAACAACAACCTCAACATTGAAAAACATCAACAAATTCAACAACAACCTCAACATTGAAAAACAACAACAACCTAAACATTGAAAAACACCAACAAATTCAACAACAACCTCAACATTGAAAAACAACAACAACCTCAACATTGAAAAACACCAACAAATTCAACAACAACCTCAACATTGAAAAACACCAACAAATTCAACAACAACCTCAGCATTGAAAAACAACAACAACCTCAACATTGAAAAACACCAACAAATTCAACAATAACCTCAACATTGAAAAACAACTACAACCTCAACATTGAAAAACACCAACAAATTCAACAACAACTTCAACATTGAAAAACACCAACAAGTTCAACAACAACCTCGAAATTGAAAAACACCAACAAATACAGCAACAACCTCAACATTGAAAAACAACAAAAACCTCAACATTGAAAAACACCAACAAATTCAACAACAACCTCAACATTGAAAAACAACAACAACCTCAACATTGCAAAACACCAACAAATTCAACAACAACCTGAACATTTAAAAACACCAACAAATTCAACAACAACCTCAACATTGAAAAACAACAAAAACCTCAACATTGAAAAACACCAACAAATTCAACAACAACCTCAACATTGAAAAACAACAACAACCTCAACATTTAAAAACACCAACAAATTCAACAACAACCTCAACATTGAAAAACAACAACAATCTCAACATTGAAAAAACACCAGCAAATTCAACAACAACCTCAACATTTAAAAACAACAACAACCTCAACATTGAAAAACACCAACAAATTCAACAACAACCTCAACATTGAAAAACACCAACAAATTCAACAACAACCTCAACATTGAAAAACTCCAACAAACTCAACAACAACCTCAACATTGAAAAATAACAACAACCTCAACATTGAAAAACACCAACAAATTCAACAACAACCTCAACATTGAAAAACACCAACAAATTCAACAACAAACTCAAGATTGAAAAACACCCACAAATTCAACAACCTCAACATTGAAAAACAACAACCTCATCATTGAAAAACACCAACAAATTCAACAACAACCTCAACATTGAAAAACACCAACAAATTCAACAACAACCTCAACATTGAAAAACACCAACAAATTCAACAACAACCTCAACATTGAAAAACAACAACAAACTCAACATTGAAAAACACCAACAAATTCAACAACAACCTCAACATTGAAAAACAACAACAACCTCAACATTGAAAAACACCAACAAATTCAACAATAACCTCAACATTGAAAAACAACAACAACCTCAACATTGAAAAACACAAACAAATTCAACAACAACCTCGAAATTGAAAAACACCAACAAATTCAACAACAACCTCAACATTGAAAAACAACAACAACCTCAACATTGAAAAACACCAACAAATTCAACAACAACCTCAACATTGAAAAACAACAACAACCTCAACATTGAAAAACACCAACAAATTCAACAACAACCTCAACATTGAAAAACACCAACAAATTCAACAACAACCTCAGCATTGAAAAACAACAACAACCTCAACATTGAAAAACACCAACAAATTCAACAACAACCTCAACATTGAAAAACAACAACAACCTCAACATTGAAAAACACCAACAAATTCAAAAACAACTTCAACATTGAAAAACACCAACAAATTCAACAACAACCTCGAAATTGAAAAACACCAACAAATTCAACAACAACCTCAACATTGAAAAACAACAACAACCTCAACATTGAAAAGCACCAACAAATTCAACAACAACCTCAAAATTGAAAAACAACAACAACCTCAACATTGAAAAACACCAACAAATTCAACAACAACCTCAACATTGAAAAACAACAACAGACTAAACATTGAAAAACACCAACAAATTCAACAACAACCTCAACATTGAAAAACAACAACAACCTCAACATTGAAAAACATCAACAAATTCAACAACAACCTCAACATTGAAAAACACCAACAAATTTCAACAACAATCTCAACATTGAAAAGCACCAACAAATTCAACAACAACCTCAACATTGAAAAACAACAACAACCACAACATTGAAAAACACCAACAAATTCAAAAACAACCTCAACATTGAAAAACAACAACAACCTCAACATTGAAAAACACCAACAAATTCATCAACAACCTCAACATTGAAAAACAACAACTAACTCAGCAATGAAAAACAGCAACAAATTCAACAATAACCTCAACATTGAAAAACAACAACATCCTCAACATTGAAAAACACCAACAAATTCAACAACAACCTCAACGTTGAAAAACACCAACAAATTCAACAACAACCTCAACATTGAAAAACAACAGCAACCTCAACATTGAAAAACACCAACAAATTCAACAGCAACCTCAACATTGAAAAACACCAACAAATTCAACAACAACCTCAACATTGAAAAACACCAACAAACTCAACAACAACCTCAACATTGAAAAATAACAACAACCTCAACATTGAAAAACACCAACAAATTCAACAACAACCTCAACATTGAAAAACACCAACAAATTCAACAACATCCTCAACATTGAAAAACAACAACAACCTAAACATTGAAAAACACCAACAAATTCAACAACAACCTCAACATTGAAAAACAACAACAACCTCAACATTGAAAAACATCAACAAATTCAACAACAACCTCAACATTGAAAAACACCAACAAATTCAACAACAACCTCAGCATTGAAAAACAACAACAACCTCAACATTGAGAAACACCAACAAATTCAACAACAACCTCAACATTGAAAAACAACAACAACCTCAACATTGAAAATCACCAACAAATTCAACAACAACTTCAACATTGAAAAACACCAACAAAATCAAGAACAACCTCAACATTGAAAAACTCCAACAAATTCAACAACAACCTCAACATTGAAAAACAACGACAACCGAAACATTGAAAAACACCAACAAATTCAACAATAACCTCAACATTGAAAAACAACAACAACCTCAACATTGAAAAACAACAACTAACTCAACATTGAAAAACAGCAACAAAGTCAACAATAACCTCAACATTTAAAAACAACAACAACCTCAAGATTGAAAAACACCAACAAATTCAACAACAACCTCAACATTGAAAAACACCAACAAATTCAGCAACAACCTCAACATTGAAAAACACCAACAAACTCAACAAAAACCTCAACATTGAAAAATAACAACAACCTCAACATTGAAAAACACCAACAAATTCAACAACAACCTCAACATTGAAAAACACCAACAAATTCAACAACAACCTCAACATTGAAAAACAACAACAACCTAAACATTGAAAAACACCAACAAATTCAACAACAACCTCAACATTGAAAAACAACAACAACCTCAACATTGAAAAACACCAACAAATTCAACAACAACCTCAACATTGAAAAACACCAACAAATTCAACAACAACCTCAGCATTGAAAAACAACAACAACCTCAACATTGAAAAACACCAACAAATTCAACAATAACCTCAACATTGAAAAACAACTACAACCTCAACATTGAAAAACACCAACAAATTCAACAACAACTTCAACATTGAAAAACACCAACAAGTTCAACAACAACCTCGAAATTGAAAAACACCAACAAATACAGCAACAACCTCAACATTGAAAAACAACAAAAACCTCAACATTGAAAAACACCAACAAATTCAACAACAACCTCAACATTGAAAAACAACAACAACCTCAACATTGCAAAACACCAACAAATTCAACAACAACCTGAACATTTAAAAACACCAACAAATTCAACAACAACCTCAACATTGAAAAACAACAAAAACCTCAACATTGAAAAACACCAACAAATTCAACAACAACCTCAACATTGAAAAACAACAACAACCTCAACATTTAAAAACACCAACAAATTCAACAACAACCTCAACATTGAAAAACAACAACAATCTCAACATTGAAAAAACACCAGCAAATTCAACAACAACCTCAACATTTAAAAACAACAACAACCTCAACATTGAAAAACACCAACAAATTCAACAACAACCTCAACATTGAAAAACACCAACAAATTCAACAACAACCTCAACATTGAAAAACTCCAACAAACTCAACAACAACCTCAACATTGAAAAATAACAACAACCTCAACATTGAAAAACACCAACAAATTCAACAACAACCTCAACATTGAAAAACACCAACAAATTCAACAACAAACTCAAGATTGAAAAACACCCACAAATTCAACAACCTCAACATTGAAAAACAACAACCTCATCATTGAAAAACACCAACAAATTCAACAACAACCTCAACATTGAAAAACACCAACAAATTCAACAACAACCTCAACATTGAAAAACACCAACAAATTCAACAACAACCTCAACATTGAAAAACAACAACAAACTCAACATTGAAAAACACCAACAAATTCAACAACAACCTCAACATTGAAAAACAACAACAACCTCAACATTGAAAAACACCAACAAATTCAACAATAACCTCAACATTGAAAAACAACAACAACCTCAACATTGAAAAACACAAACAAATTCAACAACAACCTCGAAATTGAAAAACACCAACAAATTCAACAACAACCTCAACATTGAAAAACAACAACAACCTCAACATTGAAAAACACCAACAAATTCAACAACAACCTCAACATTGAAAAACAACAACAACCTCAACATTGAAAAACACCAACAAATTCAACAACAACCTCAACATTGAAAAACACCAACAAATTCAACAACAACCTCAGCATTGAAAAACAACAACAACCTCAACATTGAAAAACACCAACAAATTCAACAACAACCTCAACATTGAAAAACAACAACAACCTCAACATTGAAAAACACCAACAAATTCAAAAACAACTTCAACATTGAAAAACACCAACAAATTCAACAACAACCTCGAAATTGAAAAACACCAACAAATTCAACAACAACCTCAACATTGAAAAACAACAACAACCTCAACATTGAAAAGCACCAACAAATTCAACAACAACCTCAAAATTGAAAAACAACAACAACCTCAACATTGAAAAACACCAACAAATTCAACAACAACCTCAACATTGAAAAACAACAACAGACTAAACATTGAAAAACACCAACAAATTCAACAACAACCTCAACATTGAAAAACAACAACAACCTCAACATTGAAAAACATCAACAAATTCAACAACAACCTCAACATTGAAAAACACCAACAAATTTCAACAACAATCTCAACATTGAAAAGCACCAACAAATTCAACAACAACCTCAACATTGAAAAACAACAACAACCACAACATTGAAAAACACCAACAAATTCAAAAACAACCTCAACATTGAAAAACAACAACAACCTCAACATTGAAAAACACCAACAAATTCATCAACAACCTCAACATTGAAAAACAACAACTAACTCAGCAATGAAAAACAGCAACAAATTCAACAATAACCTCAACATTGAAAAACAACAACATCCTCAACATTGAAAAACACCAACAAATTCAACAACAACCTCAACGTTGAAAAACACCAACAAATTCAACAACAACCTCAACATTGAAAAACAACAGCAACCTCAACATTGAAAAACACCAACAAATTCAACAGCAACCTCAACATTGAAAAACACCAACAAATTCAACAACAACCTCAACATTGAAAAACACCAACAAACTCAACAACAACCTCAACATTGAAAAATAACAACAACCTCAACATTGAAAAACACCAACAAATTCAACAACAACCTCAACATTGAAAAACACCAACAAATTCAACAACATCCTCAACATTGAAAAACAACAACAACCTAAACATTGAAAAACACCAACAAATTCAACAACAACCTCAACATTGAAAAACAACAACAACCTCAACATTGAAAAACATCAACAAATTCAACAACAACCTCAACATTGAAAAACACCAACAAATTCAACAACAACCTCAGCATTGAAAAACAACAACAACCTCAACATTGAGAAACACCAACAAATTCAACAACAACCTCAACATTGAAAAACAACAACAACCTCAACATTGAAAATCACCAACAAATTCAACAACAACTTCAACATTGAAAAACACCAACAAATTCAACAACAACCTCGAAATTGAAAAACACCAACAAATACAACAACAACGTCAACATTGAAAAACAACAAAAACCTCAACATTGAAAAACACCAACAAATTCAACAACAACCTCAACATTGAAAAACAACAACAACCTCAACATTGCAAAACACCAACAAATTCAACAACAACCTCAACATTTAAAAACACCAACAAATTGAACAACAACCTCAACATTGAAAAACAACAACAATCTCAACATTGAAAAACACCAACAAATTCAACAACAACCTCAACATTGAAAAACAACAACAACCTCAACATTGAAAAACACCAACAAATTCAACAACAACCTCGACATTGAAAAACACCCTCAAATTCAAAATCAACCTCAACATTGAACAACACCAACAACCTCAAAATTGAAAAAACGCCAACAAATTCAACAACAACCTCAACATTTAAAAACAACAACAACCTCAAGATTAAAAAACACCAACAAATTCAACAACAACCTCAACATTGAAAAACACCAACAAATTCAACAACAAACTCAAGATTGAAAAACACCCACAAATTCAACAACCTCAACATTGAAAAACAACAACAACCTCATCATTGAAAAACTCCAACAAATTCAACAGCAACCTCGAAATTGAAAAACACCAACAAATTCAACAACAAACTCAACATTGAAAAACACCAACAAATTCAACAACAACCTCAACATTGAAAAACACCAACAAATTCAACAACAACCTCAACATTGAAAAAGAACAACAACCAAAACATTGAAAAACACCAACAAATTCAACAACAACCTCAACATTGAAAAACAACATCAACCTCAACATTGAAAAACACCAACAAATTCAACAACAACCTCAACATTGAAAAACACCAACAAATTCAACAACAACCTCAGCATTGAAAAACAACAACAACCTCAACATTGAAAAACACCAACAAATTCAACAACAACCTCAACATTGAAAAACACCAACAAACTCAACAACAACCTCAACATTGAAAAACAACAACAACCTCAACTTTGAAAAACACCAACAAATTCAACAACAACCTCAGCATTGAAAAACAACAAGAACCTCAACATTGAAAAACACCAACAAATTCAACAACAACCTCAACATTGAAAAACAACAACAACCTCAACATTGAAAAACACCAACAAATTCAACAACAACCTCAAGATTGAAAAACAACAACAAACTAAACATTGAAAAACACCAACAAATTCAACAACAACCTCAACATTGAAAAACAACAACAACCTCAACATTGAAAAACACCAACAAATTCAACAACAACCTCAACATTGAAAAACACCAACAAATTCAACAACAACCTCAACATTGAAAAACACCAACAAATTGAACAACAACCTCGAAATTGAAAAACACCAACAAATTCAACAACAAACTCAACATTGAAAAACACCAACAAATTCAACAGCAACCTCAACAGTGAAAAAACAACAACAACCTCAACATTGAAAAACACCAACAAATTCAACAACAACCTCAACATTGAAATGCACCAACAAATTCAACAACAACCTCAACATTGAAAAACAACAACAACCGAAACATTGAAAAACACCAACAAATTCAACAACAACCTCAACATTGAAAAACAACAACAACCTCAACATTGAAAACCACCAACAAATTCAACAACAACTTCAACATTGAAAAACACCAACAAATTCAACAACAACCTCGAAATTGAAAAACACCAACAAATTCAACAACAACCTCAAGATTGAAAAACAACAACAACCTCAGCATTGAAAAACACCAACAAATTCAACAACAACCTCAAAATTGAAAAACAACAACAACCTCAACATTGAAAAACACCAACAAATTCAACAACAACCTCAACATTGAAAAACACCAACAAATTCAACAACAACCTCAACATTGAAAAACGACAACCGAAACATTGAAAAACACCAACAAATTCAACAATAACCTCAACATTGAAAAACAACAACAACCTCAAGATTGAAAAACACCAACAAATTCAACAACAACCTCAACATTGAAAAACACCAACAAATTCAGCAACAACCTCAACATTGAAAAACACCAACAAACTCAACAAAAACCTCAACATTGAAAAACAACAACAACCTCAACATTGAAAAACACCAACAAATTCAACAACAACCTCAACATTGAAAAACACCAACAAATTCAACAACAACCTCAACATTGAAAAACAACAACAACCTAAACATTGAAAAACACCAACAAATTCAACAACAACCTCAACATTGAAAAACAACAACAACCTCAACATTGAAAAACACCAACAAATTCAACAACAACCTCAACATTGAAAAACACCAACAAATTCAACAACAACCTCAGCATTGAAAAACAACAACAACCTCAACATTGAAAAACACCAACAAATTCAACAATAACCTCAACATTGAAAAACAACTACCACCTCAACATTGAAAAACACCAACAAATTCAACAACAACTTCAACATTGAAAAACACCAACAAGTTCAACAACAACCTCGAAATTGAAAAACACCAACAAATACAGCAACAACCTCAACATTGAAAAACAACAAAAACCTCAACATTGAAAAACACCAACAAATTCAACAACAACCTCAACATTGAAAAACAACAACAACCTCAACATTGCAAAACACCAACAAATTCAACAACAACCTGAACATTTAAAAACACCAACAAATTCAACAACAACCTCAACATTGAAAAACAACAATAACCTCAACATTGAAAAACACCAACAAATTCAACAACAACCTCAACATTGAAAAACAACAACAACCTCAACATTGCAAAACACCAACAAATTCAACAACAACTTGAACATTTAAAAACACCAACAAATTCAACAACAACCTCAACATTGAAAAACAACAACAATCTCAACATTGAAAAAACACCTGCAAATTCAACAACAACCTCAACATTTAAAAACAACAACAACCTCAACATTGAAAAACACCAACAAATTCAACAACAACCTCAACATTGAAAAACACCAACAAATTCAACAACAACCTCAACATTGAAAAACTCCAACAAACTCAACAACAACCTCAACATTGAAAAATAACAACAACCTCAACATTGAAAAACCCCAACAAATTCAACAACAACCTCAACATTGAAAAACACCAACAAATTCAACAACAAACTCAAGATTGAAAAACACCCACAAATTCAACAACCTCAACATTGAAAAACAACAACCTCATCATTGAAAAACACCAACAAATTCAACAACAACCTCAACATTGAAAAACACCAACAAATTCAACAACAACCTCAACATTGAAAAACACCAACAAATTCAACAACAACCTCAACATTGAAAAACAACAACAAACTCAACATTGAAAAACACCAACAAATTCAACAACAACCTCAACATTGAAAAACAGCAACAACCTCAACATTGAAAAACAACAACAAATTCAACAATAACCTCAACATTGAAAAACAACAACAACCTCAACATTGAAAAACACAAACAAATTCAACAACAACCTCGAAATTGAAAAACACCAACAAATTCAACAACAACCTCAACATTGAAAAACAACAACAACCTCAACATTGAAAAACACCAACAAATTCAAAAACAACCTCAACATTGAAAAACAACAACAACCTCAACATTGAAAAACACCAACAAATTCAACAACAACCTCAACATTGAAAAACACCAACAAATTCAACAACCTCAGCATTGAAAAACAACAACAACCTCAACATTGAAAAACACCAACAAATTCAACAACAACCTCAACATTGAAAAACAACAACAACCTCAACATTGAAAAACACCAACAAATTCAAAAACAACTTCAACATTGAAAAACACCAACAAATTCAACAACAACCTCGAAATTGAAAAACACCAACAAATTCAACAACAACCTCAACATTGAAAAACAACAACAACCTCAACATTGAAAAGCACCAACAAATTCAACAACAACCTCAAAATTGAAAAACAACAACAACCTCAACATTGAAAAACACCAACAAATTCAATAACAACCTCAACATTGAAAAACAACAACAGACTAAACATTGAAAAACACCAACAAATTCAGCAACAACCTCAACATTGAAAAACAACAACAACCTCAACATTGAAAAACACCAACAAATTCAACAACAACCTCAACATTGAAAAACACCAACAAATTCAACAACAATCTCAACATTGAAAAGCACCAACAAATTCAACAACAACCTCAACATTGAAAAACAACAACAACCTCAACATTGAAAAACACCAACAAATTCAAAAACAACCTCAACATTGAAAAACAACAACAACCTCAACATTGAAAAACATCAACAAATTCAACAACAACCTCAACATTGAAAAACAACAACTAACTCAACAATGAAAAACAGCAACAAATTCAACAATAACCTCAACATTGAAAAACAACAACATCCTCAACATTGAAAAACACCAACAAATTCAACAACAACCTCAACGTTGAAAAACACCAACAAATTCAACAACAACCTCAACATTGAAAAACAACAGCAACCTCAACATTGAAAAACAGCAACAAATTCAACAGCAACCTCAACATTGAAAAACACCAACAAATTCAACAACAACCTCAACATTGAAAAACACCAACAAACTCAACAACAACCTCAACATTGAAAAATAACAACAACCTCAACATTGAAAAACACCAACAAATTCAACAACAACCTCAACATTGAAAAACACCAACAAATTCAACAACATCCTCAACATTGAAAAACAACAACAACCTAAACATTGAAAAACACCAACAAATTCAACAACAACCTCAACATTGAAATACAACAACAACCTCAACATTGAAAAACATCAACAAATTCAACAACAACCTCAACATTGAAAAACACCAACAAATTCAACAACAACCTCAGCATTGAAAAACAACAACAACCTCAACATTGAGAAACACCAACAAATTCAACAACAACCTCAACATTGAAAAACAACAACAACCTCAACATTGAAAATCACCAACAAATTCAACAACAACTTCAACATTGAAAAACACCAACAAATTCAACAACAACCTCGAAATTGAAAAACACCAACAAATACAACAACAACCTCAACATTGAAAAACAACAAAAACCTCAACATTGAAAAACACCAACAAATTCAACAACAACCTCAACATTGAAAAACAACAACAACCTCAACATTGCAAAACACCAACAAATTCAACAACAACCTCAACATTTAAAAACACCAACAAATTGAACAACAACTTCAACATTGAAAAACAACAACAATCTCAACATTGAAAAACACCAACAAATTCAACAACAACCTCAACATTGAAAAACAACAACAACCTCAACATTGAAAAACACCAACAAATTCAACAACAACCTCGACATTGAAAAACACCCTCAAATTCAAAATCAACCTCAACATTGAACAACACCAACAACCTCAAAATTGAAAAAACACCAACAAATTCAACAACAACCTCAACATTTAAAAACAACAACAACCTCAAGATTAAAAAACACCAACAAATTCAACAACAACCTCAACATTGAAAAACAAGAACAACCTCATCATTGAAAAACTCCAACAAATTCAACAACAACCTCGAAATTGAAAAACACCAACAAATTCAACAACAAACTCAACATTGAAAAACACCAACAAATTCAACAACAACCTCAACATTGAAAAAGAACAACAACCTAAACATTGAAAAACACCAACAAATTCAACAACAACCTCAACATTGAAAAACAACATCAACCTCAACATTGAAAAACACCAAAAAATTCAACAACAACCTCAACATTGAAAAACACCAACAAATTCAACAACAACCTCAGCATTGAAAAACAACAACAACCTCAACATTGAAAAACACCAACAAATTCAACAACAACCTCAACATTGAAAAACACCAACAAACTCAACAACAACCTCAACATTGAAAAACAACAACAACCTCAACATTGCAAAACACCAACAAATTCAACAACAACCTCAGCATTGAAAAACAACAACAACCTCAACATTGAAAAACACCAACAAATTCAACAACAACCTCAACATTGAAAAACAACAACAACCTCAACATTGAAAAACACCAACAAATTCAACAACAACCTCAAGATTGAAAAACAACAACAAACTAAACATTGAAAAACACCAACAAATTCAACAAAAACCTCAACATTGAAAAACAACAACAACCTCAACATTGAAAAACACCAACAAATTCAACAACAACCTCAACATTGAAAAACACCAACAAATTCAACAACAACCTCAACATTGAAAAACAGCAACAAATTCAACAACAACCTCGAAATTGAAAAACACCAACAAATTCAACAACAAACTCAACATTGAAAAACACCAACAAATTCAACAGCAACCTCAACAGTGAAAAAACAACAACAACCTCAACATTGAAAAACACCAACAAATTCAACAACAACCTCAACATTGAAATGCACCAACAAATTCAACAACAACCTCAACATTGAAAAACAACAACAACCGAAACATTGAAAAACACCAACAAATTCAACAACAACCTCAACATTGAAAAACAACAACAACCTCAACATTGAAAACCACCAACAAATTCAACAACAACTTCAACATTGAAAAACACCAACAAATTCAACAACAACCTCGAAATTGAAAAACACCAACAAATTCAACAACAACCTCAACATTGAAAAACAACAACAACCTCAGCATTGAAAAACACCAACAAATTCAACAACAACCTCAAAATTGAAAAACAACAACAACCTCAACATTGAAAAACACCAACAAATTCAACAACAACCTCAACATTGAAAAACACCAACAAATTCAACAACAACCTCAACATTGAAAAACAACGACAACCGAAACATTGAAAAACACGAACAAATTCAACAATAACCTCAACATTGAAAAACAACAACAACCTCAACATTGAAAAACAACAACTAACTCAACATTGAAAAACAGCAACAAATTCAACAATAACCTCAACATTTAAAAAAACAACAACCTCAAGATTGAAAAACACCAACAAATTCAACAACAACCTCAACATTGAAAAACACCAAGAAATTCAGCAACAACCTCAACATTGAAAAACACCAACAAACTCAACAAAAACCTCAACATTGAACAATAACAACAACCTCAACATTGAAAAACACCAACAAATTCAACAACAACCTCAACATTGAAAAACACCAACAAATTCAACAACAACCTCAACATTGAAAAACAACAGCAACCTAAACATTGAAAAACACCAACAAATTCAACAACAACCTCAACATTGAAAAACAACAACAACCTCAACATTGAAAAACACCAACAGATTCAACAACAACCTCAACATTGAAAAACACCAACAAATTCAACAACAACCTCAGCATTGAAAAACAACAACAACCTCAACATTGAAAAACACCAACAAATTCAACAATAACCTCAACATTGAAAAACAACTACAACCTCAACATTGAAAAACACCAACAAATTCAACAACAACTTCAACATTGAAAAACACCAACAAGTTCAACAACAACCTCGAAATTGAAAAACACCAACAAATACAGCAACAACCTCAACATTGAAAAACAACAAAAACCTCAACATTGAAAAACACCAACAAATTCAACAACAACCTCAACATTGAAAAACAACAACAACCTCAACATTGCAAAACACCAACAAATTCAACAACAACCTGAACATTTAAAAACACCAACAAATTCAACAACAACCTCAACATTGAAAAACAACAAAAACCTCAACATTGAAAAACACCAACAAATTCAACAACAACCTCAACATTGAAAAACAACAACAACCTCAACATTGCAAAACACCAACAAATTCAACAACAACTTGAACATTTAAAAACACCAACAAATTCAACAACAACCTCAACATTGAAAAACAACAACAATCTCAACATTGAAAAAACACCAGCAATTTCAACAACAACCTCAACATTTAAAAACAACAACAACCTCAACAATGAAAAACACCAACAATTTCAACTACAACCTCAACATTGAAAAACACCAACAAAATCAACAACAACCTCAACATTGAAAAACTCCAACAAACTCAACAACAACCTCAACATTGAAAAATAACAACAACCTCAACATTGAAAAACACCAACAAATTCAACAACAACCTCAACATTGAAAAACACCAACAAATTCAACAACAAACTCAAGATTGAAAAACACCCACAAATTCAACAACCTCAACATTGAAAAACAACAACAACCTCATCATTGAAAAACACCAACAAATTCAACAACAACCTTAACATTGAAAAACACCAACAAATTCAACAACAACCTCAACATTGAAAAAGAACAACAACCTCAACATTGAAAAACACCAACAAATTCAACAGCAACCTCAACATTGAAAAACAACAACAAACTCAACACTGAAAAACACCAACAAATTCAACAACAACCTCAACATTGAAAAACAACAACAACCTCAACATTGAAAAACACCAACAAATTCAACAATAACCTCAACATTGAAAAACAACAACAACCTCAACATTGAAAAACACAAACAAATTCAACAACAAACTCGAAATTGAAAAACACCAACAAATTCAACAACAACCTCAACATTGAAAAACAACAACAACCTCAACATTGAAAAACACCAACAAATTCAACAACAACCTCAACATTGAAAAACAACAACAACCTCAACATTGAAAAACACCAACAAATTCAACAACAACCTCAACATTGAAAAACACCAACAAATTCAACAACAACCTCAGCATTGAAAAACAACAACAACCTCAACATTGAAAAACACCAACAAATTCAACAGCAACCTCAACATTGAAAAACAACAACAACCTCAACATTGAAAAACACCAACAAATTCAAAAACAACTTCTTCATTGAAAAACACCAACAAATTCAACAACAACCTCGAAATTGAAAAACACCAACAAATTCAACAACAACCTCAACATTGAAAAACAACAACAACCTCAACATTGAAAAGCACCAACAAATTCAACAACAACCTCAAAATTGAAAAACAACAACAACCTCAACATTGAAAAACCCCAACAAATTCAACAACAACCTTAACATTGAAAAACAACAACAGATTAAACATTGAAAAACACCAACAAATTCAACAACAACCTCAACATTGAAAAACAACAACAACCTCAACATTGAAAAACACCAACAAATTCAACAACAACCTCAACATTGAAAAACACCAACAAATTCAACAACAATCTCAACATTGAAAAGCACCAACAAATTCAACAACAACCTCAACATTGAAAAACAACAACAACCTCAACATTGAAAAACACCAACAAATTCAAAAACAACCTCAACATTGAAAAACAACAACAACCTCAACATTGAAAAACAACAACTAACTCAACATTGAAAAACAGCAACAAATTCAACAATAACCTCAACATTGAAAAACAACAACATCCTCAACATTGAAAAACACCAACAAATTCAACAACAACCTCAACGTTGAAAAACACCAACAAATTCAACAACAACCTCAACATTGAAAAACAACAGCAACCTCAACATTGAAAAACACCAACAAATTCAACAGCAACCTCAACTTTGAAAAACACCAACAAATTCAACAACAACCTCAACATTGAAAAACACCAACAAACTCAACAACAACCTCAACATTGAAAAATAACAACAACCTAAACATTGAATAACACCAACAAATTCAACAACAACCTCAACATTGAAAAACACCAACAAATTCAACAACAACCTCAACATTGAAAAACAACAACAACCGAAACATTGAAAAACACCAACAAACTCAACAACAACCTCAACATTGAAAAATAACAACAACCTCAACATTGAAAAACACCAACAAATTCAACAACAACCTCAACACTGAAAAACACCAACAAATTCAACAACAACCTCAACATTGAAAAACAACAACAACCTCAACATTGAAAAACACCAACAAATTCAACAACAACCTCAACATTGAAAAACAACAACAAACTCAACATTGAAAAACACCAACAAATTCAACAACAACCTCAACATTGAAAAACAACAACAACCTCAACATTGAAAAACACCAACAAATTCAACAATAACCTCGAAATTGAAAAACACCAACAAATTCAACAACAACCTCAACATTGAAAAACACAAACAAATTCAACAACAACCTCGAAATTGAAAAACACCAACAAATTCAACAACAACCTCAACATTGAAAAACAACAACAACCTCAACATTGAAAAACACCAACAAATTCAACAAAAACCTCAACATTGAAGAACAACAACAACCTCAACATTGAAAAACACCAACAAATTCAACAACAACCTCAACATTGAAAAACACCAACAAATTCAACAACAACCTCAGCATTGAAAAACAACAACAACCTCAACATTGAAAAACACCAACAAATTCAACAACAACCTCAACATTGAAAAACAACAACAACCTCAACATTGAAAAACACCAACAAATTCAAAAACAACTTCTTCATTGAAAAACACCAACAAATTCAACAACAACCTCGAAATTGAAAAACACCAACAAATTGAACAACAACCTCAACATTGAAAAACAACAACAACCTCAACATTGAAAAGCACCAACAAATTCAACAACAACCTCAAAATTGAAAAACAACAACAACCTCAACATTGAAAAACACCAACAAATTCAACAACAACCTCAACATTGAAAAACAACAACAGACTAAACATTGAAAAACACCAACAAATTCAACAACAACCTCAACATTGAAAAACAACAACAACCTCAACATTGAAAAACACCAACAAATTCAACAACAACCTCAACATTGAAAAACACCAACAAATTCAACAACAATCTCAACATTGAAAATCACCAACAAATTCAACAACAACCTCAACATTGAAAAACAACAACAACCTCAACATTGAAAAACACCAACAAATTCAAAAACAACCTCAACATTGAAAAACAACAACAACCTCAACATTGAAAAACACCAACAAGTTCAACAACAACCTCAACATTGAAAAACAACAACTAACTCAACATTGAAAAACAGCAACAAATTCAACAATAACGTCAACATTGAAAAACAACAACATCCTCAACATTGAAAAACACCAACAAATTCAACAACAACCTCAACGTTGAAAAACACCAACAAATTCAACAACAACCTCAACATTGAAAAACAACAGCAACCTCAACATTGAAAAACACCAACAAATTCAACAGCAACCTCAACATTGAAAAACACCAACAAATTCAACAACAACCTCAACATTGAAAAACACCAACAAACTCAACAACAACCTCAACATTGAAAAATAACAACAACCTCAACATTGAAAAACACCAACAAATTCAACAACAACCTCAACATTGAAAAACACCAACAAATTCAACAACAACCTCAACATTGAAAAACACCAACAAACTCAACAACAACCTCAACATTGAAAAATAACAACAACCTCAACATTGAAAAACACCAACAAATTCAACAACAACCTCAACATTGAAAAACACCAAGAAATTCAACAACAACCTCAACATTGAAAAAGAACAACAACCTCAACATTGAAAAACACCAACAAATTCAACAGCAACCTCAACATTGAAAAACAACAACAAACTCAACATTGAAAAACACCAACAAATTCAACAACAACCTCAACATTGAAAAACAACAACAAACTCAACATTGAAAAACACCAACAAATTCAACAATAACCTCAACATTGAAAAAAAACAACAACCTCAACATTGAAAAACACAAACAAATTCAACAACAAACTCGAAATTGAAAAACACCAACAAATTCAACAACAACCTCAACATTGAAAAACAACAACAACCTCAACAATGAAAAACACCAACAAATTCAACAACAACCTCAACATTGAAAAACAACAACAACCTCAACATTGAAAAACACCAACAAATTCAACAACAACCTCAACATTGAAAAACACCAACAAATTCAACAACAACCTCAGCATTGAAAAACAACAACAACCTCAACATTGAAAAACACCAACAAATTCAACAGCAACCTCAACATTGAAAAACAACAACAACCTCAACATTGAAAAACACCAACAAATTCAAAAGCAACTTCTTCATTGAAAAACACCAACAAATTCAACAACAACCTCGAAATTGAAAAACACCAACAAATTCAACGACAACCTCAACATTGAAAAACAACAACAACCTCAACATTGAAAAGCACCAACAAATTCAACAACAACCTCAAAATTGAAAAACAACAACAACCTCAACATTGAAAAACCCCAACAAATTCAACAACAACCTTAACATTGAAAAACAACAACAGACTAAACATTGAAAAACACCAACAAATTCAACAACAACCTCAACATTGAAAAACAACAACAACCTCAACATTGAAAAACACCAACAAATTCAACAACAACCTCAACATTGAAAAACACCAACAAATTCAACAACAATCTCAACATTGAAAAGCACCAACAAATTCAACAACAACCTCAACATTGAAAAACAACAACAACCTCAACATTGAAAAACACCAACAAATTCAAAAACAACCTCAACATTGAAAAACAACAACAACCTCAACATTGAAATACACCAACAAATTCAACAACAACCTCAACATTGAAAAACAACAACTAACTCAACATTGAAAAACAGCAACAAATTCAACAATAACCTCAACATTGAAAAACAACAACATCCTCAACATTGAAAAACACCAACAAATTCAACAACAACCTCAACGTTGAAAAACACCAACAAATTCAACAACAACCTCAACATTGAAAAACAACAGCAACCTCAACATTGAAAAACACCAACAAATTCAACAGCAACCTCAACATTGAAAAACACCAACAAATTCAACAACAACCTCAACATTGAAAAACAACAACAACCTAAACATTGAAAAACACCAACAAACTCAACAACAACCTCAACATTGAAAAATAACAACAACCTCAACATTGAAAAACACCAACAAATTCAACAACAACCTCAACATTGAAAAACACCAACAAATTCAACAACAAACTCAAGATTGAAAAACACCCACAAATTCAACAACCTCAACATTGAAAAACAACAACAACCTCATCATTGAAAAACACCAACAAATTCAACAACAACCTCAACATTGAAAAACACCAACAAATTCAACAACAACCTCAACATTGAAAAAGAACAAAAACCTCAACATTGAAAAACACCAACAAATTCAACAACAACCTCAACATTGAAAAACAACAACAACCTCAACATTGAAAAACACCAACAAATTCAACAACAACCTCAACATTGAAAAACAACAACAAACTCAACATTGAAAAACACCAACAAATTCAACAACAACCTCAACATTGAAAAACAACAACAACCTCAACATTGAAAAACACCAACAAATTCAACAATAACCTCAACATTGAAAAACAACAACAACCTCAACATTGAAAAACACAAACAAATTCAACAACAACCTCGAAATTGAAAAACACCAACAAATTCAACAACAACCTCAACATTGAAAAACAACAACAACCTCAACATTGAAAAACACCAACAAATTCAACAAAAACCTCAACATTGAAGAACAACAACAACCTCAACATTGAAAAACACCAACAAATTCAACAACAACCTCAACATTGAAAAACACCAACAAATTCAACAACAACCTCAGCATTGAAAAACAACAACAACCTCAACATTGAAAAACACCAACAAATTCAACAACAACCTCAACATTGAAAAACAACAACAGACTAAACATTGAAATACACCAACAAATTCAACAACAACCTCAACATTGAAAAACAACAACAACCTCAACATTGAAAAACACCAACAAATTCAACAACAACCTCAACATTGAAAAACACCAACAAATTCAACAACAATCTCAACATTGAAAAGCACCAACAAATTCAACAACAACCTCAACATTGAAAAACAACAACAACCTCAACATTGAAAAACACCAACAAATTCAAAAACAACCTCAACATTGAAAAACAACAACAACCTCAACATTGAAAAACACCACAAAGTTCAACAACAACCTCAACATTGAAAAACAACAACTAACTCAACATTGAAAAACAGCAACAAATTCAACAATAACGTCAACATTGAAAAACAACAACATCCTCAACATTGAAAAACACCAACAAATTCAACAACAACCTCAACGTTGAAAAACACCAACAAATTCAACAACAACCTCAACATTGAAAAACAACAGCAACCTCAACATTGAAAAACACCAACAAATTCAACAGCAACCTCAACATTGAAAAACACCAACAAATTCAACAACAACCTCAACATTGAAAAACACCAACAAACTCAACAACAACCTCAACATTGAAAAATAACAACAACCTCAACATTGAAAAACACCAACAAATTCAACAACAACCTCAACATTGAAAAACAGCAACAAATTCAACAACAACCTCAACATTGAAAAACAACAACAACCTAAACATTGAAAAACACCAACAAATTCAACAACAACCTCAACATTGAAAAACAACAACAACCTCAACATTGAAAAACATCAACAAATTCAACAACAACCTCAACATTGAAAAACACCAACAAATTCAACAACAACCTCAGCATTGAAAAACAACAACAACCTCAACATTGAGAAACACCAACAAATTCAACAACAACCTCAACATTGAAAAACAACAACAACCTCAACATTGAAAATCACCAACAAATTCAACAACAACTTCAACATTGAAAAACAGCAACAAATTCAACAGCAACCTCGAAATTGAAAAACACCAACAAATACAACAACAACCTCAACATTGAAAAACAACAAAAACCTCAACATTGAAAAACACCAACAAATTCAACAACAACCTCAACATTGAAAAACACCAACAAATTCAACAACAACCTCAAAATTTAAAAACACCAACAAATTGAACAACAACCTCAACATTGAAAAACAACAACAATCTCAACATTGAAAAACACCAACAAATTCAACAACAACCTCAACATTGAAAAACAACAACAACCTCAACATTGAAAAACAGCAACAAATTCAACAACAACCTCGACATTGAAAAACACCCTCAAATTCAAAATCAACCTCAACATTGAACAACACCAACAACCTCAAAATTGAAAAAACACCAACAAATTCAACAACAACCTCAACATTTAAAAACAACAACAACCTCAACATTAAAAAACACCAACAAATTCAACAACAACCTCAACATTGAAAAACACCAACAAATTCAACAACAAACTCAAGATTGAAAAACACCCACAAATTCAACAACCTCAACATTGAAAAACAACAACAACCTCATCATTGAAAAACTCCAACAAATTCAACAACAACCTCGAAATTGAAAAACACCAACAAATTCAACAACAAACTCAACATTGAAAAACACTAACAATTTCAACAACAACCTCAACATTGAAAAAGAACAACAACCTAAACATTGAAAAACACCAACAAATTCAACTACATCCTCAACATTGAAAAACAAGATCAACCTCAACATTGAAAAACACCAACAAATTCAACAACAACCTCAACATTGAAAAACACCAACAAATTCAACAACAACCTCAGCATTGAAAAACAACAACAACCTCAACATTGAAAAACACCAACAAATTCAACAACAACCTCAAAATTGAAAAAACACCAACAAACTCAACAACAACCTCAACATTGAAAAACAACAACAACCTCAACATTGAAAAACACCAACAAATTCAACAACAACCTCAGCATTGAAAAACAATAACAACCTCAACATTGAAAAACACCAACAAATTCAACAACCACCTCAACATTGAAAAACAACAACAACCTCAACATTGAAAAACACCAACAAATTCAACAGCAACCTCAACATTGAAAAACAACAACAAACTAATCATTGAAAAACACCAACAAATTCAACAACAACCTCAACATTGAAAAACAACAACAACCTCAACATTGAAAAACACCAACAAATTCAACAACAACCTCAACATTGAAAAACACCAACAAATTCAACAACAACCTCAACATTGAAAAACACCAACAAATTCAACAACAACCTCGAAATTGAAAACACCAACAAATTCAACAACAAACTCAAGATTGAAAAACACCAACAAATTCAACAGCAACCTCAACAGTGAAAAAACAACAACAACCTCAACATTGAAAAACAGCAACAAATTCAACAACAACCTCAACATTGAAATGCACCAACAAATTCAACAACAACCTCAACATTGAAAAACAACAACAACCGAAACATTGAAAAACACCAACAAATTCAACAACAACCTCAACATTGAAAAACAACGACAACCTCAACATTGAAAAACACCAACAAATTCAACAACAACTTCAACATTGAAAAACACCAACAAATTCAACAACAACCTCGAAATTGAAAAACACCAACAAATTCAACAACAACCTCAACATTGAAAAACAACAACAACCTCAGCATTGAGAAACACCAACAAATTCAAAAACAACCTCAAAATTGAAAAACAACAACAACCTCAACATTGAAAAACACCAACAAATTCAACAACAACCTCAACATTGAAAAACACCAACAAATTCAACAACAACCTCAACATTAAAAAACAACAACAACCGAAACATTGAAAAACACCAACAAATTCAACAACAACCTCAACATTGAAAAACACCAACAAATTCAACAACAACCTCAACATTGAAAAACAACAACAACCTCAACATTGAAAAACACAAACAAATTCAACAACAACCTCGAAATTGAAAAACACCAACAAATTCAACAACAACCTCAACATTGAAAAACAACAACAACCTCAACATTGAAAAACACCAACAAATTCAACAAAAACCTCAACATTGAAGAACAACAACAACCTCAACATTGAAAAACACCAACAAATTCAACAACAACCTCAACATTGAAAAACACCAACAAATTCAACAACAACCTCAGCATTGAAAAACAACAACAACCTCAACATTGAAAAACACCAACAAATTCAACAACAACCTCAACATTGAAAAACAACAACAACCTCAACATTGAAAAACACCAACAAATTCAAAAACAAGTTCTTCATTGAAAAACACCAACAAATTCAACAACAACCTCGAAATTGAAAAACACCAACAAATTCAACAACAACCTCAACATTGAAAAACAACAACAACCTCAACATTGAAAAGCACCAACAAATTCAACAACAACCTCAAAATTGAAAAACAACAACAACCTCAACATTGAAAAACACCAACAAATTCAACAACAACCTCAACATTGAAAAACAACAACAGACTAAACATTGAAAAACACCAACAAATTCAACAACAACCTCAACATTGAAAAACAACAACAACCTCAACATTGAAAAACACCAACAAATTCAACAACAACCTCAACATTGAAAAACACCAACAAATTCAACAACAATCTCAACATTGAAAATCACCAACAAATTCAACAACAACCTCAACATTGAAAAACAACAACAACCTCAACATTGAAAAACACCAACAACCTCAACATTGAAAAACACCAACAAGTTCAACAACAACCTCAACATTGAAAAACAACAACTAACTCAACATTGAAAAACAGCAACAAATTCAACAATAACGTCAACATTGAAAAACAACAACATCCTCAACATTGAAAAACACCAACAAATTCAACAACAACCTCAACGTTGAAAAACACCAACAAATTCAACAACAACCTCAACATTGAAAAACAACAGCAACCTCAACATTGAAAAACACCAACAAATTCAACAGCAACCTCAACATTGAAAAACACCAACAAATTCAACAACAACCTCAACATTGAAAAACACCAACAAACTCAACAACAACCTCAACATTGAAAAATAACAACAACCTCAACATTGAAAAACACCAACAAATTCAACAACAACCTCAACATTGAAAAACAGCAACAAATTCAACAACAACCTCAACATTGAAAAACAACAACAACCTAAACATTGAAAAACACCAACAAATTCAACAACAACCTCAACATTGAAAAACAACAACAACCTCAACATTGAAAAACATCAACAAATTCAACAACAACCTCAACATTGAAAAACACCAACAAATTCAACAACAACCTCAGCATTGAAAAACAACAACAACCTCAACATTGAGAAACACCAACAAATTCAACAACAACCTCAACATTGAAAAACAACAACAACCTCAACATTGAAAATCACCAACAAATTCAACAACAACTTCAACATTGAAAAACTGCAACAAATTCAACAACAACCTCGAAATTGAAAAACACCAACAAATACAACAACAACCTCAACATTGAAAAACAACAAAAACCTCAACATTGAAAAACACCAACAAATTCAACAACAACCTCAACATTGAAAAACACCAACAAATTCAACAACAACCTCAACATTTAAAAACACCAACAAATTGAACAACAACCTCAACATTGAAAAACAACAACAATCTCAACATTGAAAAACACCAACAAATTCAACAACAACCTCAACATTGAAAAACAACAACAACCTCAACATTGAAAAACAGCAACAAATTCAACAACAACCTCGACATTGAAAAACACCCTCAAATTCAAAATCAACCTCAACATTGAACAACACCAACAACCTCAAAATTGAAAAAACACCAACAAATTCAACAACAACCTCAACATTTAAAAACAACAACAACCTCAACATTAAAAAACACCAACAAATTCAACAACAACCTCAACATTGAAAAACACCAACAAATTCAACAACAAACTCAGGATTGAAAAACACCCACAAATTCAACAACCTCAACATTGAAAAACAACAACAACCTCATCATTGAAAAACTCCAACAAATTCAACAACAACCTCGAAATTGAAAAACACCAACAAATTCAACAACAAACTCAACATTGAAAAACACCAACAAATTCAACAACAACCTCAACATTGAAAAAGAACAACAACCTAAACATTGAAAAACACCAACAAATTCAACTACATCCTCAACATTGAAAAACAAGATCAACCTCAACATTGAAAAACACCAACAAATTCAACAACAACCTCAACATTGAAAAACACCAACAAATTCAACAACAACCTCAGCATTGAAAAACAACAACAACCTCAACATTGAAAAACACCAACAAATTCAACAACAACCTCAAAATTGAAAAAACACCAACAAACTCAACAACAACCTCAACATTGAAAAACAACAACAACCTCAACATTGAAAAACACCAACAAATTCAACAACAACCTCAGCATTGAAAAACAATAACAACCTCAACATTGAAAAACACCAACAAATTCAACAACCACCTCAACATTGAAAAACAACAACAACCTCAACATTGAAAAACACCAACAAATTCAACAACAACCTCAACATTGAAAAACAACAACAAACTAATCATTGAAAAACACCAACAAATTCAACAACAACCTCAACATTGAAAAACAACAACAACCTCAACATTGAAAAACACCAACAAATTCAACAACAACCTCAACATTGAAAAACACCAACAAATTCAACAACAACCTCAACATTGAAAAACACCAACAAATTCAACAACAACCTCGAAATTGAAAACACCAACAAATTCAACAACAAACTCAAGATTGAAAAACACCAACAAATTCAACAGCAACCTCAACAGTGAAAAAACAACAACAACCTCAACATTGAAAAACAGCAACAAATTCAACAACAACCTCAACATTGAAATGCACCAACAAATTCAACAACAACCTCAACATTGAAAAACAACAACAACCGAAACATTGAAAAACACCAACAAATTCAACAACAACCTCAACATTGAAAAACAATGACAACCTCAACATTGAAAAACACCAACAAATTCAACAACAACTTCAACATTGAAAAACACCAACAAATTCAACAACAACCTCGAAATTGAAAAACACCAACAAATTCAACAACAACCTCAACATTGAAAAACAACAAGAACCTCAGCATTGAAAAACACCAACAAATTCAAAAACAACCTCAAAATTGAAAAACAACAACAACCTCAACATTGAAAAACACCAACAAATTCAACAACAACCTCAACATTGAAAAACACCAACAAATTCAACAACAACCTCAACATTAAAAAACAACAACAACCGAAACATTGAAAAACACCAACAAATTCAACAACAACCTCAACATTGAAAAACACCAACAACCTCAACATTGAAAAACACCAACAAATTCAACAACAACCTCAACATTGAAAAACACCAACAAATTCAACAACAACCTCAGCATTGAAAAACAACAACAACCTCAACATTGAAAATCACCAACAAATTGAACAACAACCTCAACATTGAAAAACAATAACAACCTCAACATTTAAAAACACCAACAAATTCAACAACATCCTCAACATTGAAAAACAACAACAATCTCAACATTGATAAACACCAACAAATTCAACAACAACCTCAACATTGAAAAACAACAACAACCTCAACATTGAAAAACACCAACAAATTCAACAACAACCTCGACATTGAAAAACACCCTCAAATTCAAAATCAACCTCAACATTGAAAAACACCAACAACCTCAAAATTGAAAAAACACCAACAAATTCAACAACAACCTCAACATTTAAAAAAAACAACAACCTCAACATTGAAAAACACCAACAAATTCAACAACAACCTCAACATTGAAAAACACCAACAAATTCAACAACAACCTCAACATTGAAAAACACCAACAAATTCAACAACAACCTCAACATTTAAAAAAAAACAACAACCTCAACATTGAAAAACACCAACAAATTCAACAACAACCTCAACATTGAAAAACACCAACAAATTCAACAACAACCTCAACATTGAAAAACACCAACAAATTCAACAACAACCTCAACATTGAAAAACAACAACAACCTAAACATTGAAAATCACCAACAAATTCAACAACAACCTCAACATTGAAAAACAACAACAACCTCAACATTGAAAAACACCAAAAAATTCAACAACAACCTCAACATTGAAAAACACCAACAAATTCAACAACAACCTCAGCATTGAAAAACAACAACAACCTCAACATTGAAAAACACCAACAAATTCAACAACAACTTCAACACTGAAAAACACCAACAAATTCAACAACAACCTCGAAATTGAAAAACACCAACAAATACAACAACAACCTCAACATTGAACAACACCAACAACCTCAAAATTGAAAAAACACCAACAAATTCAACAACAACCTCAACATTGAAAAACAACAATAACCAAAACATTGAAAAACACCAACAAATTCAACAACAACCTCAACATTGAAAAACACCAACAAATTCAACAACAACCTCAGCATTGAAAAACAACAACAACCTCAACATTGAAAAACACCAACAAATTCAACAATAACCTCAACATTGAAAAACAACAACAACCTCAACATTGAAAAACACCAACAAATTCAACAACAACTTCAACATTGAAAAACACCAACAAATTCAACAACAACCTCGAAATTGAAAAACACCAACAAATACAACAACAACCTCAACATTGAAAAACAATAAAAACCTCAACATTGAAAAACACCAACAAATTCAACAACAACCTCAACATTGAAAAACAACAACAACCTCAACATTGCAAAACACCAACAAATTCAACAACAACCTCAACATTTAAAAACACCAACAAATTCAACAACAACCTCAACATTGAAAAACAACAACAATCTCAACATTGAAAAACACCAACAAATTCAACAACAACCTCAACATTGAAAAACAACAACAACCTCAACATTGAAAAACACCAACAAATTCAACAACAACCTCGACATTGAAAAACACCCTCAAATTCAAAATCAACCTCAACATTGAACAACACCACCAACCTCAAAATTGAAAAAACACCAGCAAATTCAACAACAACCTCAGCATTTAAAAACAACAACAACCTCAACATTGAAAAACACCAACAAATTCAACAACAACCTCAACATTGAAAAACACCAACAAATTCAACAACAACCTCAACATTGAAAAACTCCAACAAACTCAACAACAACCTCAACATTGAAATATAACAACAACCTCAACATTGAAAAACACCAACAAATTCAACAACATCCTCAACATTGAAAAACACCAACAAATTCAACAACAAACTCAAGATTGAAAAACACCCACAAATTCAACAACCTCAACATTGAAAAACAAAAACAACCTCATCATTGAAAAACACCAACAAATTCAACAACAACCTCAACATTGAAAAACACCAACAAATTCAACAACAACCTCAACATTGAAAAACAACAACAACCTCAACATTGAAAAACACGAACAAATTCAACAACAACCTCAACATTGAAAAACACCAACAAATTCAACAACAACCTCAACATTGAAAAAAAACAACAACCTCAACATTGAAAAACACCAACAAATTCAACAAGAACCTCAACATTGAAATACAACAACAAACTCAACATTGAAAAACACCAACAAATTCAACAACAACCTCAACATTGAAAAACAACAACAACCTCAACATTGAAAAACACCAACAAATTCAGCAATAACTTCAACACTGAAAAACAACAACAACCTCAACATTGAAAAACACAAACAAATTCAACAACAACCTCGAAATTGAAAAACACCAACAAATACAACAACAACCTCAACATTGAACAACACCAACAACCTCAAAATTGAAAAAACACCAACAAATTCAACAACAACCTCAACATTGAAAAACAACAACAACCTCAAAATTGAAAAACACCAGCAAATTCAACAACAACCTCAACATTGAAAAACACCAACAAATTCAACAACAACCTCAGTATTGAAAAACAACAACAACCTCAACATTGAAAAACACCAACAAATTCAACAATAACCTCAACATTGAAAAACAACAACAACCTCAACATTGAAAAACACCAACAAATTCAACAACAACTTCAACATTGAAAAACACCAACAAATTCAACAACAACCTCGAAATTGAAAAACACCAACAAATACAACAACAACCTCAACATTGAAAAACAACAAAAAACTCAACATTGAAAAACACCAACAAATTCAACAACAACCTCAACATTGAAAAACAACAACAACCTCAACATTGCAAAACACCAACAAATTCAACAACAACCTCAACATTTAAAAACACCAACAAATTCCACAACAACCTCAACATTGAAAAACAACAACAATCTCAACATTGAAAAACACCAACAAATTCAACAACAACCTCAACATTGAAAAACAACAACAACCTCAACATTGAAAAACACCAACAAATTCAACAACAACCTCGACATTGAAAAACACCCTCAAATTCAAAATCAACCTCAACATTGCACAACACAACCAACCTCAAAATTGAAAAAACACCAGCAAATTCAACAACAACCTCAGCATTTAAAAACAACCACAACCTCAACATTGAAAAACACCAACAAATTCAACAACAACCTCAACATTGAAAAACAGCAACAAATTCAACAACAACCTCAACATTGAAAAACTCCAACAAACTCAACAACAACCTCAACATTGAAAAATAACAACAACCTCAACATTGAAAAACACCAACAAATTCAACAACAACCTCAACATTGAAAAACACCAACAAATTCAACAACAAACTCAAGATTGAAAAACACCCACAAATTCAACAACCTCAACATTGAAAAACAACAACAACCTCATCATTGAAAAACACCAACAAATTCAACAACAACCTCAACATTGAAAAACACCAACAAATTCAACAACAACCTCAACATTGAAAAACAACAACAACCTCAGCATTGAAAAACAGCAACAAATTCAACAACAACCTCAACATTGAAAAACACCAACAAATTCAACAACAACCTCAACATTGAAAAACAACAACAACCTCAACATTGAAAAACACCAACAATTCAACAACAACCTCAACATTGAAAAACAACAACAAACTCAACATTGAAAAACACCAACAAATTCAACAACAACCTCAACATTGAAAAACAACAACAACCTCAACATTGAAAAACACCAACAAATTCAACAATAACCTCAACATTGAAAAACAACAACAACCTCAACATTGAAAAATACAAACAAATTCAACAACAACCTCGAAATTGAAAAACACCAACAAATTCAGCAACAACCTCAACATTGAAAAACAACAACAACCTCAACATTGAAAAACACCAACAAATTCAACAAAAACCTCAACATTGAAAAACAACAACAACCTCAACATTGAAAAACACCAACAAATTCAACAACAACCTCAACATTGAAAAACACCAACAAATTCAACAACAACCTCAGCATTGAAAAACAACAACAACCTCAACATTGAAAAACACCAACAAATTCAACAACAACCTCAACATTGAAAAACAACAACAACCTCAACACTGAAAAACACCAACAAATTCAAAAACAACTTCTTCATTGAAAAACACCAACAAATTCAACAACAACCTCGAAATTGAAAAACACCAACAAATTCAACAACAACCTCAACATTGAAAAACAACAACAACCTCAACATTGAAAAGCACCAACAAATTCAACAACAACCTCAAAATTGAAAAACAACAACAACCTCAACATTGAAAAACACCAACAAATTCAACAACAACCTCAACATTGAAAAACAACAACAGACTAACATTGAAAAACACCAACAAATTCAACAACAACCTCAACATTGAAAAACAACAACAACCTCAACATTGAAAAACTCCAACAAATTCAACAACAACCTCAACATTGAAAAACACCAACAAATTCAACAACAACCTCAACATTGAAAAACAACAACAGACTAAACATTGAAAAACACCAACAAATTCAACAACAACCTCAACATTGAAAAACAACAACAACCTCAACATTGAAAAACACCAACAAGTTCAACAACAACCTCAACATTGAAAAACACCAACAAATTCATCAACAACCTCAACATTGAAAAAGAACAACAACCTCAACATTGAAAACACCAACAAATTCAACAACAACCTCAACATTTAAAAACACCAACAAATTCAACAACAACCTCAACATTGAAAAACAACAACAATCTCAACATTGAAAAACACCAACAAATTCAACAACAACCTCAACATTGAAAAACAACAACAACCTCAACATTGAAAAACACCAACAAATTCAACAACAACCTCGACATTGAAAAACACCCTCAAATTCAAAATCAACCTGAACATTGAACAACACCACCAACCTCAAAATTGAAAAAACACCAGCAAATTCAACATCAACCTCAGCATTTAAAAACAACAACAACCTCAACATTGAAAAACACCAACAAATTCAACAACAACCTCAACATTGAAAAACAGCAACAAATTCAACAACAACCTCAACATTGAAAAACTCCAACAAACTCAACAACAACCTCAACATTGAAAAATAACAACAACCTCAACATTGAAAAACACCAACAAATTCAACAACAACCTCAACATTGAAAAACACCAACAAATTCAACAACAAACTCAAGATTGAAAAACACCCACAAATTCAACAACCTCAACATTGAGAAACAACAACAACCTCATCATTGAAAAACACCAACAAATTCAACAACAACCTCAACATTGAAAAACACCAACAAATTCAACAACAACCTCAACATTGAAAAACAACAACAACCTCAGCATTGAAAAACACCAACAAAATCAACAACAACCTCAACATTGAAAAACACCAACAAATTCAACAACAACCTCAACATTGAAAAACAACAACAACCTCAACATTGAAAAACACCAACAAATTCAACAACAACCTCAACATTGAACAACACCAACAAATTCAACAACAACCTCAACATTGAAAAACAAGAACAAACTCAACATTGAAAAACACCAACAAATTCAACAACAACCTCAACATTGAAAAACAACAACAACCTCAACATTGAAAAAAACCAACAAATTCAACAATAACCTCAACATTGAAAAACAACAACAACCTCAACATTGAAAAACACAAACAAATTCAACAACAACCTCGAAATTTAAAAACACCAACAAATTCAGCAACAACCTCAACATTGAAAAACAACAACAACCTCAACATTGAAAAACACCAACAAATTCAACAAAAACCTCAACATTGAAAAACAACAACAACCTCAACATTGAAAAACACCAACAAATTCAACAACAACCTCAACATTGAAAAACACCAACAAATTCAACAACAACCTCAGCATTGAAAAACAACAACAACCTCAACATTGAAAAACACCAACAAATTCAACAACAACCTCAACATTTAAAAACAACAACAAACTCAACATTGAAAAACACCAACAAATTCAAAAACAACTTCTTCATTGAAAAACACCAACAAATTCAACAACAACCTCGAAATTGAAAAACACCAACAAATTCAACAACAACCTCAACATTGAAAAACAACAACAACCTCAACATTGAAAAGCACCAACAAATTCAACAACAACCTCAAAATTGAAAAACAACAACAACCTCAACATTGAAAAACACCAACAAATTCAACAACAACCTCAACATTGAAAAACAACAACAGACTAAACATTGAAAAACACCAACAAATTCAACAACAACCTCAACATTGAAAAACAACAACAACCTCAACATTGAAAAACACCAACAAATTCAACAACAACCTCAACATTGAAAAACACCAACAACTTCAACAACAATCTCAACATTGAAAAGCACCAACAAATTCAACAACAACCTCAACATTGAAAAACAACAACAACCTCAACATTGAAAAACACCAACAAATTCAAAAACAACCTCAACATTGAAAAACAACAACCTCAACATTGAAAAACACCAACAAATTCAACAACAACCTCAACTTTGAAAAACAACAACTAACTCAACATTGAAAAGCAGCAACAAATTCAACAACAACCTCAACATTGAAAAACAACAACAACCTCAACATTGAAAAACACCTACAAATTCAACAACAACCTCAACGTTGAAAAACACCAACAAATTCAACAACAACCTCAACATTGAAAAACAACAGCAACCTCAACATTGAAAAACACCAACAAATTCAACAGCAACCTCAACATTGAAAAACACCAACAAATTCAACAACAACCTCAACATTGAAAAACACCAACAAACTCAACAACAACCTCAACATTGAAAAATAACAACAACCTCAACATTGAAAAACACCAACAAATTCAACAACAACCTCAACATTGAAAAACACCAACAAATTCAACAACAACCTCAGCATTGAAAAACAACAACAACCTCAACATTGAGAAACACCAACAAATTCAACAACAATCTCAACATTGAAAAACAACAACAACCTCAACATTGAAAAACACCAACAAATTCAACAACAAACTCAAGATTGAAAAACACCCACAAATTCAACAACCTCAACATTGAGAAACAACAACAACCTCATCATTGAAAAACACCAACAAATTCAACAACAACCTCAACATTGAAAAACACCAACAAATTCAACAACAACCTCAACATTGAAAAACAACAACAACCTCAGCATTGAAAAACACCAACAAAATCAACAACAACCTCAACATTGAAAAACACCAACAAATTCAACAACAACCTCAACATTGAAAAACAACAACAACCTCAACATTGAAAAACACCAACAAATTCAACAACAACCTCAACATTGAACAACACCAACAAATTCAACAACAACCTCAACATTGAAAAACAAGAACAAACTCAACATTGAAAAACACCAACAAATTCAACAACAACCTCAACATTGAAAAAAAACAACAACCTCAACATTGAAAAAAACCAACAAATTCAACAATAACCTCAACATTGAAAAACAACAACAACCTCAACATTGAAAAACACAAACAAATTCAACAACAACCTCGAAATTTAAAAACACCAACAAATTCAGCAACAACCTCAACATTGAAAAACAACAACAACCTCAACATTGAAAAACACCAACAAATTCAACAAAAACCTCAACATTGAAAAACAACAACAACCTCAACATTGAAAAACACCAACAAATTCAACAACAACCTCAACATTGAAAAACACCAACAAATTCAACAACAACCTCAGCATTGAAAAACAACAACAACCTCAACATTGAAAAACACCAACAAATTCAACAACAACCTCAACATTTAAAAACAACAACAAACTCAACATTGAAAAACACCAACAAATTCAAAAACAACTTCTTCATTGAAAAACACCAACAAATTCAACAACAACCTCGAAATTGAAAAACACCAACAAATTCAACAACAACCTCAACATTGAAAAACAACAACAACCTCAACATTGAAAAGCACCAACAAATTCAACAACAACCTCAAAATTGAAAAACAACAACAACCTCAACATTGAAAAACACCAACAAATTCAACAACAACCTCAACATTGAAAAACAACAACAGACTAAACATTGAAAAACACCAACAAATTCAACAACAACCTCAACATTGAAAAACAACAACAACCTCAACATTGAAAAACACCAACAAATTCAACAACAACCTCAACATTGAAAAACACCAACAACTTCAACAACAATCTCAACATTGAAAAGCACCAACAAATTCAACAACAACCTCAACATTGAAAAACAACAACAACCTCAACATTGAAAAACACCAACAAATTCAAAAACAACCTCAACATTGAAAAACAACAACCTCAACATTGAAAAACACCAACAAATTCAACAACAACCTCAACTTTGAAAAACAACAACTAACTCAACATTGAAAAGCAGCAACAAATTCAACAACAACCTCAACATTGAAAAACAACAACAACCTCAACATTGAAAAACACCTACAAATTCAACAACAACCTCAACGTTGAAAAACACCAACAAATTCAACAACAACCTCAACATTGAAAAACAACAGCAACCTCAACATTGAAAAACACCAACAAATTCAACAGCAACCTCAACATTGAAAAACACCAACAAATTCAACAACAACCTCAACATTGAAAAACACCAACAAACTCAACAACAACCTCAACATTGAAAAATAACAACAACCTCAACATTGAAAAACACCAACAAATTCAACAACAACCTCAACATTGAAAAACACCAACAAATTCAACAACAACCTCAGCATTGAAAAACAACAACAACCTCAACATTGAGAAACACCAACAAATTCAACAACAATCTCAACATTGAAAAACAACAACAACCTCAACATTGAAAATCACCAAAAAATTCAACAACAACTTCAACATTGAAAAACACCAACAAATTCAACAACAACCTCGAAATTGAAAAACACCAACAAATTCAACAACAACCTCAACATTGAAAAACAACAACAACCTCAACATTGCAAAACACCATCAAATTCAACAACTACCTCAACATTTAAAAACACCAACAAATTCAACAACAACCTCAACATTGAAAAACAACAACAATCTCAACATTGAAAAACACCAACAAATTCAACAACAACCTCAACATTGAAAAACAACAACAACCTCATATTGATAAACACCAACAAATTCAACAACAACCTCGACATTGAAAAACACCCTCAAATTCAAAATCAACCTCAACATTGAACAACACCAACAACTTCAAAATTGAAAAAACACCAACAAATTCAACAACAACCTCAACATTTAAAAACAACAACAACCTCAACATTAAAAAACACCAACAAATTCAACAACAACCTCAACATTGAAAAATACCAACATATTCAACAACAAACTCAAGATTGAAAAACACCCACAAATTCCACAACCTCAACATTGAAAAACAACAACAACCTCCTCATTAAAAAACACCAACAAATTAAACAACAACCTCGAAATTGAAATTCACCAACAAATTCAACAACAAACTCAACATTGAAAAACACCAACAAATTCAACAACAACCTCAACATTGAAAAACAACAACAACCTAAACATTGAAAAACACCAACAAATTCAAAAACAACCTCAACATTGAAAAACAACATCAACCTCAACATTGAAAAACACCAACTAATTCAACAACAACCTCAACATTGAGAAACATCATCAAATTCAACAACAACCTCAGCATTGAAAAACAACAACACCTCAACATTGAAAAACACCAACAAATTCAACAACAACCTCAACATTGAAAAACACCAACAAACTCAACAACAACCTCAACATTGAAAAACAACAACAACCTCAACATTGAAAAACACCAACAAATTCAACAACAACCTCAACATTGAAAAACACCAACAAATTCAACAACAACCTCAACATTGAAAAACACCAACAAACTAAACATTGAAAAACACCAACAAATTCAACAACAACCTCAACATTGAAAAACAACAACAACCTCAACATTGAAAAACACCAACAAATTCAACAACAACCTCAACATTGAAAAACACCAACAAATTCAACAACAACCTCAACATTGAAAAACACCAACAAATTCAACAACAAACTCAACATTGAAAAACACCAACAAATTCAACAACAACCTCAACAGTGAAAAAACAACAACAACCTCAACATTGAAAAACACCAACAAATTCAACAACAACCTCAACATTGAAATGCACCAACAAATTCAACAACAACCTCAACATTGAAAAACAACAACAAACGAAACATTGAAAAACACCAACAAATTCAACAACAACCTCAACATTGAAAAACAACAACAACCTCAACATTGAAAAACACCAACAAATTCAACAACAACCTCAACATTGAAAAACAACAACAGACTAAACATTGAAAAACACCAACAAATTCAACAACAACCTCAACATTGAAAAACAACAACAACCTCAACATTGAAAAACACCAACAAATTCAACAACAACCTCAACATTGAAAAACACCAACAACTTCAACAACAAGCTCAACATTGAAAAGCACCAACAAATTCAACAACAACCTCAACATTGAAAAACAACAACAACCTCAACATTGAAAAACACCAACAAATTCAAAAACAACCTCAACATTGAAAAACAACAACCTCAACATTGAAAAACACCAACAAATTCAACAACAACCTCAACATTGAAAAACAACAACTAACTCAACATTGAAAAGCAGCAACAAATTCAACAACAACCTCAACATTGAAAAACAACAACAACCTCAACATTGAAAAACACCAACAAATTCAACAACAACCTCAACGTTGAAAAACACCAACAAATTCAACAACAACCTCAACATTGAAAAACAACAGCAACCTCAACATTGAAAAACACCAACAAATTCAACAGCAACCTCAACATTGAAAAACACCAACAAATTCAACAACAACCTCAACATTGAAAAACACCAACAAACTCAACAACAACCTCAACATTGAAAAATAACAACAACCGAAACATTGAAAAACACCAACAAATTCAACAACAACCTCAACATTGAAAAACACCAACAAATTCAACAACAACCTCAACATTGAAAAACAACAACAACCTAAACATTGAAAAACACCAACAAATTCAACAACAACCACAACATTGAAAAACAACAACAACCTCCACATTGAAAAATATCAACAAATTCAACAACAACCTCAACATTGAAAAACACCAACAAATTCAACAACAACCTCAGCATTGAAAAACAACAACAACCTCAACATTGAGAAACACCAACAAATTCAACAACAATCTCAACATTGAAAAACAACTACAACCTCAACATTGAAAATCACCAAAAAATTCAACAACAACTTCAACATTGAAAAACACCAACAAATTCAACAACAACCTCGAAATTGAAAAACACCAACAAATACAACAACAACCTCAACATTGAAAAACAACAAAAACCTCAACATTGAAAAACACCAACAAATTCAACAACAACCTCAACATTGAAAAACAACAACAACCTCAACATTGCAAAACACCAACAAATTCAACAACAACCTCAACATTTAAAAACACCAACAAATTCAACAACAACCTCAACATTGAAAAACAACAACAATCTCAACATTGAAAAACACCAACAAATTCAACAACAACCTCAACATTGAAAAACAACAACAACCTCTTATTGAAAAACACCAACAAATTCAACAACAACCTCGACATTGAAAAACACCCTCAAATTCAAAATCAACCTCAACATTGAACAACACCAACAACTTCAAAATTGAAAAAACACCAACAAATTCAACAACAACCTCAACATTTAAAAACAACAACAACCTCAACATTAAAAAACACCAACAAATTCAACAACAACCTCAACATTGAAAAACACCAACATATTCAACAACAAACTCAAGATTGAAAAACACCCACAAATTCCACAACCTCAACATTGAAAAACAACAACAACCTCAACATTGAAAAACACCAACAAATTCAACAACAACCTCAACATTGAAAAACACCAACAAATTCAACAACAACCTCAGCATTGAAAAACAACAACAACCTCAACATTGAGAAACACCAACAAATTCAACAACAATCTCAACATTGAAAAACAACAACAACCTCAACATTGAAAATCACCAAAAAATTCAACAACAACTTCAACATTGAAAAACACCAACAAATTCAACAACAACCTCGAAATTGAAAAACACCAACAAATTCAACAACAACCTCAACATTGAAAAACAACAACAAACTCAACATTGCAAAACACCAACAAATTCAACAACAACCTCAACATTTAAAAACACCAACAAATTCAACAACAACCTCAACATTGAAAAACAACAACAATCTCAACATTGAAAAACACCAACAAATTCAACAACAACCTCAACATTGAAAAACAACAACAACCTCATATTGAAAAACACCAACAAATTCAACAACAACCTCGACATTGAAAAACACCCTCAAATTCAAAATCAACCTCAACATTGAACAACACCAACAACTTCAAAATTGAAAAAACACCAACAAATTCAACAACAACCTCAACATTTAAAAACAACAACAACCTCAACATTAAAAAACACCAACAAATTCAACAACAACCTCAACATTGAAAAACACCAACATATTCAACATCAAACTCAAGATTGAAAAACACCCACAAATTCCACAACCTCAACATTGAAAAACAACAACAACCTCCTCATTAAAAAACACCAACAAATTCAACAACAACATCGAAATTGAAAAACACCAACAAATTCAACAACAAACTCAACATTGAAAAACACCAACAAATTCAACAACAACCTCAACATTGAAAAACAACAACAACCTAAACATTGAAAAACACCAACAAATTGAAAAACAACCTCAACATTGAAAAACAACATCAACCTCAACATTGAAAAACACCAACTAATTCAACAACAACCTCAACATTGAGAAACACCATCAAATTCAACAACAACCTCAGCATTGAAAAACAACAACACCTCAACATTGAAAAACACCAACAAATTCAACAACAACCTCAACATTGAAAAACACCAACAAACTCAACAACAACCTCAACATTGAAAAACAACAACAACCTCAACATTGAAAAACACCAACAAATTCAACAACAACCTCAACATTGAAAAACACCAACAAATTCAACAACAACCTCAACATTGAAAAACACCAACAAACTAAACATTGAAAAACACCAACAAATTCAACAACAACCTCAACATTGAAAAACAACAACAACCTCAACATTGAAAAACACCAACAAATTCAACAACAACCTCAACATTGAAAAACACCAACAAATTCAACAACAACCTCAACATTGAAAAACACCAGCAAATTCAACAACAAACTCAACATTGAAAAACACCAACAAATTCAACAACAACCTCAACAGTGAAAAAACAACAACAACCTCAACATTGAAAAACACCAACAAATTCAACAACAACCTCAACATTGAAATGCACCAACAAATTCAACAACAACCTCAACATTGAAAAACAACAACAAACGAAACATTGAAAAACACCAACAAATTCAACAACAACCTCAACATTGAAAAACAACAACAACCTCAACATTGAAAAACACCAACAAATTCAACAACAACCTCAACATTGAAAAACAACAACAGACTAAACATTGAAAAACACCAACAAATTCAACAACAACCTCAACATTGAAAAACACCAACAAATTCAACAACAACCTCAACATTGAAAAACACCAACAACTTCAACAACAAGCTCAACATTGAAAAACACCAACAAATTCAAAAACAACCTCAACATTGAAAAACAACAACCTCAACATTGAAAAACACCAACAAATTCAACAACAACCTCAACATTGAAAAACAACAACTAACTCAACATTGAAAAGCAGCAACAAATTCAACAACAACCTCAACATTGAAAAACAACAACAACCTCAACATTGAAAAACACCAACAAATTCAACAACAACCTCAACGTTGAAAAACACCAACAAATTCAACAACAACCTCAACATTGAAAAACAACAGCAACCTCAACATTGAAAAACACCAACAAATTCAACAGCAACCTCAACATTGAAAAACACCAACAAATTCAACAACAACCTCAACATTGAAAAACACCAACAAACTCAACAACAACCTCAACATTGAAAAATAACAACAACCTCAACATTGAAAAACACCAACAAATTCAACAACAACCTCAACATTGAAAAACACCAACAAATTCAACAACAACCTCAACATTGAAAAACAACAACAACCTAAACATTGAAAAACACCAACAAATTCAACAACAACCACAACATTGAAAAACAACAACAACCTCCACATTGAAAAACATCAACAAATTCAACAACAACCTCAACATTGAAAAACACCAACAAATTCAACAACAACCTCAGCATTGAAAAACAACAACAACCTCAACATTGAGAAACACCAACAAATTCAACAACAATCTCAACATTGAAAAACAACAACAACCTCAACATTGAAAATCACCAAAAAATTCAACAACAACTTCAACATTGAAAAACACCAACAAATTCAACAACAACCTCGAAATTGAAAAACACCAACAAATACAACAACAACCTCAACATTGAAAAACAACAAAAACCTCAACATTGAAAAACACCAACAAATTCAACAACAACCTCAACATTGAAAAACAACAACAACCTCAACATTGCAAAACACCAACAAATTCAACAACAACCTCAACATTTAAAAACACCAACAAATTCAACAACAACCTCAACATTGAAAAACAACAACAATCTCAACATTGAAAAACACCAACAAATTCAACAACAACCTCAACATTGAAAAACAACAACAACCTCTTATTGAAAAACACCAACAAATTCAACAAAAACCTCGACATTGAAAAATACCCTCAAATTCAAAATCAACCTCAACATTGAACAACACCAACAACTTCAAAATTGAAAAAACACCAACAAATTCAACAACAACCTCAACATTTAAAAACAACAACAACCTCAACATTAAAAAACACCAACAAATTCAACAACAACCTCAACATTGAAAAACACCAACATATTCAACAACAAACTCAAGATTGAAAAACACCCACAAATTCCACAACCTCAACATTGAAAAACAACAACAACCTCCTCATTAAAAAACACCAACAAATTCAACAACAACCTCGAAATTGAAAAACACCAACAAATTCAACAACAAACTCAACATTGAAAAACACCAACAAATTCAACAACAACCTCAATATTGAAAAACAACAACAACCTAAGCATTGAAAAACACCAACAAATTCAAAAACAACCTCAACATTGAAAAACAACATCAACCTCAACATTGAAAAACACCAACTAATTCAACAACAACCTCAACATTGAGAAACACCAACAAATTCAACAACAACCTCAGCATTGAAAAACAACAACACCTCAACATTGAAAAACACCAACAAATTCAACAACAACCTCAACATTGAAAAACACCAACAAACTCAACAACAACCTCAACATTGAAAAACAACAACAACCTCAACATTGAAAAACACCAACAAATTCAACAACAACCTCAACATTGAAAAACACCAACAAATTCAACAACAACCTCAACATTGAAAAACACCAACAACCTCAACATTGAAAAACACCAACAAATTCAACAACAACCTCAACATTGAAAAACAACAACTACCTCAACATTGAAAAACACCAACAAATTCAACAACAACCTCAAAATTGAAAAACAACAACAAACTAAACATTGAAAAACACCAACAAATTCAACAACAACCTCAACATTGAAAAACAACAACAACCTCAACATTGAAAAACACCAACAAATTCAACAACAACCTCAACATTGAAAACCACCAACAAATTCAACAACAACCTCAACATTGAAAAACACCAACAAATTCAACAACAAACTCAACATTGAAAAACACCAACAAATTCAAAAACAACCTCAACCGTGAAAAAACAACAACAACCTCAACATTGAAAAACACCAACAAATTCAACAACAACCTCAACATTGAAATGCACCAACAAATTCAACAACAACCTCAACATTGAAAAACAACAACAAACGAAACATTGAAAAACACCAACAAATTCAACAACAACCTCAACATTGAAAAACAACAACAACCTCAACATTGAAAAACACCAACAAATTCAACAACAACCTCGACATTGAAAAACACCAACAAACTCAACAACAACCTCAACGTTGAAAAACTACAACAACCTCAACATTGAGAAACACCAACAAATTCAACAACAACCTCAACATTGAAAAACAACAACAACTTCAACATTGAAAATCACCAACAAATTCAACAACAACTTCAACATTGAAAAACACCAACAAATTCAAGAACAACCTCGAAATTGAAAAACACCAACAAATACAACAACAACCTCAACATTGAAAAACAACAAAAACCTCAACATTGAAAAACACCAACAAATTCAACAACAACCTCAACATTTAAAAACACCAACAAATTCAACAACAACCTCAACATTGAAAAACAACAACAATCTCAAGATTGAAAAACACCAACAAATTCAACAACAACCTCAGCATTGAAAAACAACAACAACCTCAACATTGAAAAACACCAACAAATTCAACAACAACCTCGACATTGAAAAACACCCTCAAATGCAAAATCAACCTCAACATTGAACAACACCAACAACTTCAAAATTGAAAAAACACCAACAAATTCAACAACAACCTCAACATTTAAAAACAACAACAACCTCAACATTAAAAAACACCAACAAATTCAACAACAACCTCAACATTGAAAAGCACCAACATATTCAACAACAAACTCAAGATTGAAAAACACCCACAAATTCCACAACCTCAACATTGAAAAACAACAACAACCTCCTCATTGAAAAACACCAACAAATTCAACAACAACCTCGAAATTGAAAAACACCAACAAATTCAACAACAAACTCAACATTGAAAAACACCAGCAAATTCAACAACAACCTCAACATTGAAAATCAACAACAACCTAAATATTGAAAAACACCAACAAATTCAACAACACCCTCAACATTGAAAAACAACATCAACCTCAACATTGAAAAACACCAACAAATTCAACAACAACCTCAACATTGAGAAACACCAACAAATTCAACAACAACCTCAGCATTGAAAAACAACAACAACCTCAACATTGAAAAACACCAACAAATTCAACAACAACCTCAACATTGAAAAACACCAACAAACTCAACAACAACCTCAACATTGAAAAACAACAGCAACCTCAACATTGAAAAACACCAACAAATTCAACAACAACCTCAACATTGAAAAACAACAACAAACTAAACATTGAAAAACACCAACAAATTCAACAACAACCTCAACATTGAAAAACAACAACAACCTCAACATTGAAAAACACCAACAAATTCAACAACAACCTCAACATTGAAAAACACCAACAAATTCAACAACAACCTCAACATTGAAAAACACCAACAAATTCAACAACAACCTCGAAATTGAAAAACACCAACAAATTCAACAACAAACTCAACATTGAAAAACACCAACAATTTCAACAACAACCTCAACAGTGAAAAAACAACAACAACCTCAACATTGAAAAACACCAACAATTTCAACAACAACCTCAACAGTGAAAAAACAACAACACCCTCAACATTGAAAAACAACATCAACCTCAACATTGAAAAACACCAACAAATTCAACAACAACCTCAACATTGAGAAACACCAACAAATTCAACAACAACCTCAGCATTGAAAAACAACAACAACCTCAACATTGAAAAACACCAACAAATTCAACAACAACCTCAACATTGAAAAACACCAACAAACTCAACAACAACCTCAACATTGAAAAACAACAACAACCTCAACATTGAAAAACACCAACAAATTCAACAACAACCTCAACATTGAAAAACACCACAAATTCAACAACAACCTCAACATTGAAAAACACCAACAACCTCAACATTGAAAAACACCAACAAATTCAACAACAACCTCAGCATTGAGAAACAACAACAACCTCAACATTGAAAAACACCAACAAATTCAACAACAACCTCAAAATTGAAAAACAACAACAAACTAAACATTGAAAAACACCAACAAATTCAACAACAACCTCAACATTGAAAAACAACAACAACCTCAACATTGAAAAACACCAACAAATTCAACAACAACCTCAACATTGAAAAACACCAACAAATTCAACAACAACCTCAACATTGAAAAACACCAACAAATTCAACAACAACCTCGAAATTGAAAAACACCAACAAATTCAACAACAAACTCAACATTGAAAAACACCAACAATTTCAACAACAACCTCAACAGTGAAAAAACAACAACAACCTCAACATTGAAAAACACCAACAAATTCAACAACAACCTCAACATTGAAATGCAACAACAAATTCAACAACAACCTCAACTTTGAAAAACAACAACAACCTCAACATTGAAAAACACCAACAAATTCAACAACAACCTCAACATTGAAAAACAACAACAACCTCAACATTGAAAAACACCAACAAATTCAACAACAACTTCAACATTGAAAAACACCAACAAATTCAACAACAACCTCGAAATTGAAAAACACCAACAAATTCAACAACAACCTCAACATTGAAAAACAACAGCAACCACAGCATTGAAAAACACCAACAACCTCAACATTGAAAAACACAAACAAATTCAACAACAACCTCGAAATTGAAAAACACCAACAAATTCAACAACAACCTCAACATTGAAAAACAACAGCAACCTCAACATTGAAAAACACCAACAAATTCAACAGCAACCTCAACATTGAAAAACACCAACAAATTCAACAACAACCTCAACATTGAAAAACACCAACAAACTCAACAACAACCTCAACATTGAAAAATAACAACAACCTCAACATTGAAAAACACCAACAAATTCAACAACAACCTCAACATTGAAAAACACCAACAAATTCAACAACAACCTCAACATTGAAAAACAACAACAACCTAAACATTGAAAAACACCAACAAATTCAACAACAACCACAACATTGAAAAACAGCAACAACCTCCACATTGAAAAACATCAACAAATTCAACAACAACCTCAACATTGAAAAACACCAACAAATTCAACAATAACCTCAGCATTGAAAAACAACAACAACCTCAACATTGAGAAACACCAACAAATTCAACAACAATCTCAACATTGAAAAACAACAACAACCTCAACATTGAAAATCACCAAAAAATTCAACAACAACTTCAACATTGAAAAACACCAACAAATTCAACAACAACCTCGAAATTGAAAAACACCAACAAATACAACAACAACCTCAACATTGAAAAACAACAAAAACCTCAACATTGAAAAACACCAACAAATTCAACAACAACCTCAACATTGAAAAACAACAACAACCTCAACATTGCAAAACACCAACAAATTCAACAACAACCTCAACATTTAAAAACACCAACAAATTCAACAACAACCTCATCATTGAAAAACAACAACAATCTCAACATTGAAAAACACCAACAAATTCAACAACAACCTCAACATTGAAAAACAACAACAACCTCTTATTGAAAAACACCAACAAATTCAACAAAAACCTCGACATTGAAAAATACCCTCAAATTCAAAATCAACCTCAACATTGAACAACACCAACAACTTCAAAATTGAAAAAACACCAACAAATTCAACAACAACCTCAACATTTAAAAACAACAACAACCTCAACATTAAAAAACACCAACAAATTCAACAACAACCTCAACATTGAAAAACACCAACATATTCAACAACAAACTCAAGATTGAAAAACACCCACAAATTCCACAACCTCAACATTGAAAAACAACAACAACCTCCTCATTAAAAAACACCAACAAATTCAACAACAACCTCGAAATTGAAAAACACCAACAAATTCAACAACAAACTCAACATTGAAAAACACCAACAAATTCAACAACAACCTCAATATTGAAAAACAACAACAACCTCAACATTGAAAAACACGAACAAATTCAAAAACAACCTCAACATTGAAAAACAACATCAACCTCAACATTGAAAAACACCAACTAATTCAACAACAACCTCAACATTGAGAAACACCAACAAATTCAACAACAACCTCAGCATTGAAAAACAACAACACCTCAACATTGAAAAACACCAACAAATTCAACAACAACCTCAACATTGAAAAACACCAACAAACTCAACAACAACCTCAACATTGAAAAACAACAACAACCTCAACATTGAAAAACACCAACAAATTCAACAACAACCTCAACATTGAAAAACACCAACAAATTCAACAACAACCTCAACATTGAAAAACACCAACAACCTCAACATTGAAAAACACCAACAAATTCAACAACAACCTCAACATTGAAAAACAACAACTACCTCAACATTGAAAAACACCAACAAATTCAACAACAACCTCAAAATTGAAAAACAACAACAAACTAAACATTGAAAAACACCAATAAATTCAACAACAACCTCAACATTGAAAAACAACAACAACCTCAACATTGAAAAACACCAACAAATTCAACAACAACCTCAACATTGAAAACCACCAACAAATTCAACAACAACCTCAACATTGAAAAACACCAACAAATTCAACAACAAACTCAACATTGAAAAACACCAACAAATTCAACAACAACCTCAACCGTGAAAAAACAACAACAACCTCAACATTGAAAAACACCAACAAATTCAACAACAACCTCAACATTGAAATGCACCAACAAATTCAACAACAACCTCAACATTGAAAAACAACAACAAACGAAACATTGAAAAACACCAACAAATTCAACAACAACCTCAACATTGAAAAACAACAACAACCTCAACATTGAAAAACACCAACAAATTCAACAACAACCTCGACATTGAAAAACACCAACAAACTCAACAACAACCTCAACGTTGAAAAACTACAACAACCTCAACATTGAGAAACACCAACAAATTCAACAACAACCTCAACATTGAAAAACAACAACAACTTCAACATTGAAAATCACCAACAAATTCAACAACAACTTCAACATTGAAAAACACCAACAAATTCAAGAACAACCTCGAAATTGAAAAACACCAACAAATACAACAACAACCTCAACATTGAAAAACAACAAAAACCTCAACATTGAAAAACACCAACAAATTCAACAACAACCTCAACATTTAAAAACACCAACAAATTCAACAACAACCTCAACATTGAAAAACAACAACAATCTCAAGATTGAAAAACACCAACAAATTCAACAACAACCTCAGCATTGAAAAACAACAACAACCTCAACATTGAAAAACACCAACAAATTCAACAACAACCTCGACATTGAAAAACACCCTCAAATGCAAAATCAACCTCAACATTGAACAACACCAACAACTTCAAAATTGAAAAAACACCAACAAATTCAACAACAACCTCAACATTTAAAAACAACAACAACCTCAACATTAAAAAACACCAACAAATTCAACAACAACCTCAACATTGAAAAGCACCAACATATTCAACAACAAACTCAAGATTGAAAAACACCCACAAATTCCACAACCTCAACATTGAAAAACAACAACAACCTCCTCATTGAAAAACACCAACAAATTCAACAACAACCTCGAAATTGAAAAACACCAACAAATTCAACAACAAACTCAACATTGAAAAACACCAACAAATTCAACAACAACCTCAACATTGAAAAACAACAACAACCTCAACATTGCAAAACACCAACAAATTCAACAACAACCTCAACATTTAAAAACACCAACAAATTCAACAACAACCTCATCATTGAAAAACAACAACAATCTCAACATTGAAAAACACCAACAAATTCAACAACAACCTCAACATTGAAAAACAACAACAACCTCTTATTGAAAAACAGCAACAAATTCAACAAAAACCTCGACATTGAAAAATACCCTCAAATTCAAAATCAACCTCAACATTGAACAACACCAACAACTTCAAAATTGAAAAAACACCAACAAATTCAACAACAACCTCAACATTTAAAAACAACAACAACCTCAACATTAAAAAACACCAACAAATTCAACAACAACCTCAACATTGAAAAACACCAACATATTCAACAACAAACTCAAGATTGAAAAACACCCACAAATTCCACAACCTCAACATTGAAAAACAACAACAACCTCCTCATTAAAAAACACCACCAAATTCAACAACAACCTCGAAATTGAAAAACACCAACAAATTCAACAACAAACTCAACATTGAAAAACACCAACAAATTCAACAACAACCTCAATATTGAAAAACAACAACAACCTAAACATTGAAAAACACCTACAAATTCAAAAACAACCTCAACATTGAAAAACAACATCAACCTCAACATTGAAAAACACCAACTAATTCAACAACAACCTCAACATTGAGAAACACCAACAAATTCAACAACAACCTCAGCATTGAAAAACAACAACACCTCAACATTGAAAAACACCAACAAATTCAACAACAACCTCAACATTGAAAAACACCAACAAACTCAACAACAACCTCAACATTGAAAAACAACAACAACCTCAACATTGAAAAACACCAACAAATTCAACAACAACCTCAACATTGAAAAACACCAACAAATTCAACAACAACCTCAACATTGAAAAACACCAACAACCTCAACATTGAAAAACACCAACAAATTCAACAACAACCTCAACATTGAAAAACAACAACTACCTCAACATTGAAAAACACCAACAAATTCAACAACAACCTCAAAATTGAAAAACAACAACAAACTAAACATTGAAAAACACCAACAAATTCAACAACAACCTCAACATTGAAAAACACCAACAAATTCAACAACAACCTCAACATTGAAAAACAACAACAACCTCAACATTGAAAAACACCAACAAATTCAACAACAACTTCAACATTGAAAAACACCAACAAATTCAACAACAACCTCGAAATTGAAAAACACCAACAAATTCAACAACAACCTCAACATTGAAAAACAACAACAACCACAGCATTGAAAAACACCAACAACCTCAACATTGAAAAACACAAACAAATTCAACAAGAACCTCGAAATTGAAAAACACCAACAAATTCAACAACAACCTCAACATTGAAAAACAACAGCAACCTCAACATTGAAAAACACCAACAAATTCAACAGCAACCTCAACATTGAAAAACACCAACAAATTCAACAACAACCTCAACATTGAAAAACACCAACAAACTCAACAACAACCTCAACATTGAAAAATAACAACAACCTCAACATTGAAAAACACCAACAAATTCAACAACAACCTCAACATTGAAAAACACCAACAAATTCAACAACAACCTCAACATTGAAAAACAACAACAACCTAAACATTGAAAAACACCAACAAATTCAACAACAACCACAACATTGAAAAACAACAACAACCTCCACATTGAAAAACATCAACAAATTCAACAACAACCTCAACATTGAAAAACACCAACAAATTCAACAACAACCTCAGCATTGAAAAACAACAACAACCTCAACATTGAGAAACACCAACAAATTCAACAACAATCTCAACATTGAAAAACAACAACAACCTCAACATTGAAAATCACCAAAAAATTCAACAACAACCTCAACATTGAAAATCACCAAAAAATTCAACAACAACTTCAACATTGAAAAACACCAACAAATTCAACAACAACCTCGAAATTGAAAAACACCAACAAATACAACAACAACCTCAACATTGAAAAACAACAAAAACCTCAACATTGAAAAACACCAACAAATTCAACAACAACCTCAACATTGAAAAACAACAACAACCTCAACATTGCAAAACACCAACAAATTCAACAACAACCTCAACATTTAAAAACACCAACAAATTCAACAACAACCTCATCATTGAAAAACAACAACAATCTCAACATTGAAAAACACCAACAAATTCAACAACAACCTCAACATTGAAAAACAACAACAACCTCTTATTGAAAAACACCAACAAATTCAACAAAAACCTCGACATTGAAAAATACCCTCAAATTCAAAATCAACCTCAACATTGAACAACACCAACAACTTCAAAATTGAAAAAACACCAACAAATTCAACAACAACCTCAACATTTAAAAACAACAACAACCTCAACATTAAAAAACACCAACAAATTCAACAACAACCTCAACATTGAAAAACACCAACATATTCAACAACAAACTCAAGATTGAAAAACACCCACAAATTCCACAACCTCAACATTGAAAAACAACAACAACCTCCTCATTAAAAAACACCAACAAATTCAACAACAACCTCGAAATTGAAAAACACCAACAAATTCAACAACAAACTCAACATTGAAAAACACCAACAAATTCAACAACAACCTCAATATTGAAAAACAACAACAACCTAAACATTGAAAAACACCAACAAATTCAAAAACAACCTCAACATTGAAAAACAACATCAACCTCAACATTGAAAAACACCAACTAATTCAACAACAACCTCAACATTGAGAAACACCAACAAATTCAACAACAACCTCAGCATTGAAAAACAACAACACCTCAACATTGAAAAACACCAACAAATTCAACAACAACCTCAACATTGAAAAACACCAACAAACTCAACAACAACCTCAACATTGAAAAACAACAACAACCTCAACATTGAAAAACACCAACAAATTCAACAACAACCTCAACATTGAAAAACACCAACAAATTCAACAACAACCTCAACATTGAAAAACACCAACAACCTCAACATTGAAAAACACCAACAAATTCAACAACACAACAACCTCAACATTGAAAAACAACAACTACCTCAACATTGAAAAACACCAACAAATTCAACAACAACCTCAAAATTGAAAAACAACAACAAACTAAACATTGAAAAAACACCAATAAATTCAACAACAACCTCAACATTGAAAAACAACAACAACCTCAACATTGAAAAACACCAACAAATTCAACAACAACCTCAACATTGAAAACCACCAACAAATTCAACAACAACCTCAACATTGAAAAACACCAACAAATTCAACAACAAACTCAACATTGAAAAACACCAACAAATTCAACAACAACCTCAACCGTGAAAAAACAACAACAACCTCAACATTGAAAAACACCAACAAATTCAACAACAACCTCAACATTGAAATGCACCAACAAATTCAACAACAACCTCAACATTGAAAAACAACAACAAACGAAACATTGAAAAACACCAACAAATTCAAACAACACCTCAACATTGAAAAACAACAACAACCTCAACATTGAAAAACACCAACAAATTCAACAACAACCTCGACATTGAAAAACACCAACAAACTCAACAACAACCTCAACGTTGAAAAACTACAACAACCTCAACATTGAGAAACACCAACAAATTCAACAACAACCTCAACATTGAAAAACAACAACAACTTCAACATTGAAAATTACCAACAAATTCAACAACAACTTCAACATTGAAAAACACCAACAAATTCAAGAACAACCTCGAAATTGAAAAACACCAACAAATACAACAACAACACTCAACATTGAAAAACAACAAAAACCTCAACATTGAAAAACACCAACAAATTCAACAACAACCTCAACATTTAAAAACACCAACAAATTCAACAACAACCTCAACATTGAAAAACAACAACAATCTCAAGATTGAAAAACACCAACAAATTCAACAACAACCTCAGCATTGAAAAACAACAACAACCTCAACATTGAAAAACACCAACAAATTCAACAACAAACCTCGACATTGAAAAACACCCTCAAATGCAAAATCAACCTCAACATTGAACAACACCAACAACTTCAAAATTGAAAAAACACCAACAAATTCAACAACAACCTCAACATTTAAAAAACAACAACAACCTCAACATTAAAAAACACCAACAAATTCAACAACAACCTCAACATTGAAAAGCACCAACATATTCAACAACAAACTCAAGATTGAAAAACACCCACAAATTCCACAACCTCAACATTGAAAAACAACAACAACCTCCTCATTGAAAAACACCAACAAATTCAACAACAACCTCGAAATTGAAAAACACCAACAAATTCAACAACAAACTCAACATTGAAAAACACCAACAAATTCAACAACAACCTCAACATTGAAAAACAACA